>PVKP010010041.1:0-65989 GCA_004027715.1 Plecturocebus donacophilus
AGCCGGGGTGGGTGTGAATTAACAGCCAGGAGGTGGTGGGAGGGGGCATTCTGTGTGCCTCCAGGGAGCGGTGGAGGTGAAGTGTTTTCTTTGTCAGGGACCCTTGGAGCTGCTGGGGACAGAGCCTGCCCAACTCCTCCTAAGCAGCTTCTGTTTCCTCTGCTCTCCCTTCCTGCAACCTGCACTCCTGCTTCCTGCCTGGCACCACCAACTGTGGGAAACCCAAGGAGGCTGCACCATAGTGGGAGGCAAAAGGCAAAGCCTTGGCTGGGGGGCGTAACTCCAGGCCTAGTTCTGCAAGCCCTGACACAGAGGTGGGATGCTTACAGAGGAGACAAAAAGGAGCGCAGTGCCTTGAATAACAACTGGGGTGGCCCCACACTGCGGCTGACAACTGCCCCTCGATAATTAGCACGCCCTAGTCTTTCCAGCTTTTGGACACTCTGGAGTCCAGAGCTTCCAAACCCTTCAGTTCACACAGGCCAGGATGTGCTGGGGGGAGGCGACTGCGGGGAGGCGAGGGCTCCTGTCAGGAGGATCTCTTCTTGCTCCCATACTCTTGGAGTGGATCACGAAACTGAGGAAGTGTTGCTATGGTTATTAAAGTCATTCCTTTTAAAAAAGAGCAAAAATGGCAGATTTTCTTAACAACTTGTTCAAATGGCAACCGTCCCAGATTGTAGCTAATTAAGTGTCCTAAAGATAAACACAAGATCGCACATTCCTGTGAAAATTGTTTGCTCCTGGTTCTTTTACACACACACACCACTTGGAGCATTCAGGGGAAATAATAAATTCTTATCCACTCAGCCTGAGGAGTAAAGAAGAAAAATATATTTTCCATGGAAATCGCCTTACTTCACCTCCTTAAAATTCTACAACTTGGTTCAGGACAAATAACGAGGAAACTACTGGAATGTGTGAGCGGGCCCCACTAGCTCTGAAGGCAGAGGCCTCAGCGGGAGGTGAGCAGCTGCAGAGAGGCTCAGGCAGGCAGCCCTGGGCAGCCTCATTTCTTTATTAACACCACCACCTACAGGGACTGCTTTGAATAGGATGGTGTGGTGCAGCCCATAGAGCCTTGCAAGAAAAACAACATTCAGAACAATTGCACCACATTTTTTTTTCAACTTCCTGTTTATTAGTATTTTATCTAAGAGCAGAACAAAAGTCTGTATAAATGGGGGAAAAGAAAACAAATGAATGCACTGTTAAGTCCTATTCACAATGCACGCATACAACATCTTGTCAAATGCATTATGTTTTTTAATTGAACCCACCTCAGACCTTCAATTGACTCTGATGACAGAGGTCAAGAGGAAATAAATGGAATGTATTATTTTATAAGAATTATATATAATTAATTTTAAAAAAAGCAAGTGGGCTTGTTTTCTGCACAGCTGTATGACAGCATTCCTTGCTACACTGTACAAGTCAACGTTTTATCAGTAAGAATTTGTATTTTGCTGGAAATACACATGAATACAATGAAAATGCAAATGTTCTCTTAATGTTTGGTGTAGAGCTTGGTTGTGTAAGAAAAGGAAGAAAGTGCATGGTCAAGGTGTGGGCGGCCTTGGAGGTTCCTAGGCTAAGAGGTGGACCAATAGCTGGCGACGCTTCTGCTAGAATCCTTCCAGTGAAGTCATGAGGTCATTACGGAATTGTCAGTGATGTCTATGAGCTCTGCTTTCCTTCCTTAACCTTAACTGCCTGCCATGCTGTTCTTTGGGCTCCTTCTCTGCCTACTTTTCAAAATGCTCATGGCTAATGAGATTGAGGGAACAAAGAATGAGTGGCCATAGGGCTTCCGCTGTTGACCTTCATGGCCACATTTTCTCTTGAAAACAGCCTGTACAGTCTGTTTTTGTGGATACTTGTGACTCAAAGGCCTGGACCTTGGCACAGTTCCCTAGGACCCTTGCTCTTTTTTATCTATGGTTATAAATACCACTGAGTCTCATTTATTTTGAGTAGTTTTAACATCATGTTTTCCCTACTTGAGAAGGACGCCTAGACATTTGGGATTATCAACTTGGGGAATTGCCTAAGATTTTTTTTCTATGCCCCAGTAATCAAGAGTTTTGTTATTATTCACCCTCCATTTCTCAGTCTCCATGACATTAGCGTGGATGGCCTTGCCTAATTATTCCTGATACCTATTACCTCTTTCACATGAAAATAAGAAGTCAATAAGAAGAGGCCTCCTCTTGCATGGGGTAACAAGAAACGTATCTGCAGATAGAGAAGGCGTAAATCAAAGCTGAAATGTGAACTTAGCACTGGTCAAGACCAGTTTAGCTAATCAGAAACAGACTGCAAATGCTCTAGCAGAACAAATGGTGTCTTTCTAAATGGCTGAAAGTGCTGTGAGGGACTAAAAGTGAACAGAACAATCACTACAAACAAAGATCACCAAATAATAAAGCAGTCATCATTTGTGTGCTGGTAGTAATCTCTGAGAACTCACTGCGTGTGTCTTGGACATGAGAGACAAAGAAATGTGGGCTTGTTTTTGTTTTGCCAAGGGGCCCTGATCAACACTAATTAGCAGTCAGATTTAGGAAGGGAACCCTTCCTGGAGAGAAGGTCTCTGTGGAATTCATTTTTTTAATTTTTTGGTAATTTTTTTAATTGAGAAAAACTGTGTATTTACTGTGTTACGTGATGTTTTGAAGATGCATTATGAACTGGCTCAATTGAGCTAATTCACATATACTTAACATCTTTTATGGTAAAGACAATTAAAATTTACTCTCATCAGTTTCAGAATATAATACATTGCTATTAACTAAAGTCACATATTGTACAGTAGATCTCTTAAGCTTATTTTGCCTATCTAACTGAACTTTTGTATCCTTTGACCAATATCTCCCCTTTACCCCAATCCCACCAACCCCTTGGGCCACAACTCCAGGCCTAGTTCTGCAGGCCCTGACACAGAGGTGGAACGCTTACAGAAGAGACAAATAAGCAGCGCAGTGCCTTGAATAACAACGCGGTGGCCCCACACCAGCCCCTGGTAACCACCATTCTACTCTCTGCTTCTGTAAGTTCAACTTGTTTCTATTCACATATAAGGAGATCATGCAGTATTTATCTTTCTGTGCTTAATTTATTTCACTTAACATAATGTCCTCCAGGTTCATCCAGGTGTGGCAATGTCAGGATTTCCTCATTTTAAAAAGCTGAATAGTATCCCTTGTGTATATATGTGTGTGCTGCGTTTATTTATCCCCTCATTCACTGATGAACAGTTAGGCTGGCCCTGTGGCATTCTTGATTAGCAAACATAGAGGAACCTTTAACCACTAACTTCTGCTAAGGTAGGAATTGCTCCTTGGCCATAAGAGTAGACAAAACATTTTATCAGCATCAGAAAGTATTTTTGGGCCAGGAGCAGTGGTTTATGCCTGTAATCTCAATACTTTGGGAGGCCGAGGTGGGTGGATCACCTGAGGTCAGGAGTTTGAGACCAGCCTGACTAACATGGCAAAACCCAGTCTCTACTAAAATTACAAAAAATTTAGTCAGTCATGGTGGTGGATGCCTATAATCCCAGCTACTTGGAAGGCTGAGGCAGGAGAATGGCTTGAACCCAGGAGGCAGAGGTTGCAGTGAGCCGAGATCACACCATTGCACTCCAGCCTGGGTGACAGTGGAAGACTCTGTTAATTAAAAAAAAAAAAAAAAGCCGGTCACGGTGGCTCACGCCTGTAATCCCAGCACTTTGGGAGGCCAAGGTCGGCAGATCACCTGAGGTCAGGAGGTCAAGACCAGCCTGGCCAACATGGTGAAACTCCATCTCTACTAAAAACACCAAAAAGTAGCCAGGCATAGTGGTAGGCACCTGTAATCCTAGGTACTCAGGAGACTGAGACAGGAGAATCGCTTGAACCCAGGAGGCAGAGGTTGTAGTGAACCAAGATCATGCCATCGCACTCCAGCCTGGGAAACAAGAGCAAAACTCCATCTCAAAAAAAAAGAAAGTATTTTGATGCTTATGAAATGCAAATCAAAACTACAGTGAGATATCATCTTATGCCAGTTAGAATGGCAATCATTAAAAAATCTGGAGACAACAGATGCTGGAGAGGATGTGGAGAAATAGGAACACTTTTACACTGTTGGTGGGAGTGTAAACTAGTTCAACCATTGTGGAAGACAGTGTGGCGATTCCTCAAGGACCGAGAAATAGAAATTCCATTTGACCCAGCAATCCCATTACTGGGTATATACCCAAAGGATTATAAATAATTATATTATAAAGATACATGCACACGTATGTTCATTGCAGTGCTGTTTATGATAGCAAAGACCTGGAACCAACCCAAATGCCCATCAATGATAGACTGGACAAAGAAAATGTGGCACATATACACCATGGAATACTATGCAGCCATAAAAAACAATGAGTTCACGTCCTTTGTAGGGACATGGATGAACCTGGAAACCATCATTCTCAGCAAACTGACGCAAGAACAGAAAATCAAACACGGCATGTTTTCACTCATAGGCAGGTGATGAACAATGAAAACACTTGGGCACAGGGAAGGGAACACCACTCACAGGGCTAGGTGGGGGGGTGGAGGGGAGGGGAGGGGAGACACGGTGGGGCGGGGAGGATGGGGAGGGATAGCACCCGGGAGAAATGCCTGATGTAGGTGACGGGGGTGGGGAGGATGGAGACAGCAAACCACTGCAACATGTATGTACCTATGCAACAATCCTGCAGGATGCAGGACGTGAGTACAATAAAAAATAAATAAATAATAATTAAAAAAGAAAGTATTTTTGAAGTCACTCACTGACCTCACCCGAGACTGCTTCACAGAAAGAAAATGTGACGAGAAGTCTTTCTCAAACACAAACACACAAAGAGCAACTCCCTGTGCTGAGAAGGAAGGAGCTAGACTCTGGGACCCAGGAGCTGGAGTTGCTGGGAGGACAGGGGAAGAGGCATGAGGGCAGGTGTCTGCATAGGAACTGTTCTGCCACCATATCACCTGGGGGATGGAATGGTAGGCATTATGCCTAATTTGCAAGGGGTGATTTTGAAAGCCACTGAGATCCCTCTCCCAGGCAGCCTGCAAAAGTAAGAGCTCGTGCGACAAGTAACTGAGAGGTGGTTACTTGCAAGTCAACAAATGGCTCCTTTGCACACCAGTATGCTTAAATTTAGTGGGTCACCTATGTCACTGAGCAAACTCTAGTAGACACCTGTGGGACACTTCCTTAGTGTCCCATTAGCAAGCTTCATAACTCCACCCTCAGGACAGGAGTGGAGATAATGGCGAGTAAATTAATGAGTACATCACAGTCCTCTATCCACTGTGATTGGCTCATGATAGGCATGTGACCTCATCTGGTCCAATCAGGGTGAACCTCAGCACTTTCACAGGAATGCTGTGACAAAAGTTTTTTCCTGCTGGATTCGGACCTGAAAGGACAAATGGCAGCCACGTCGGGACCATGAGGGTTGGGTGTATTTGAGAATGGGGTCAATGCAATAGAAACTGAACCAGGAGGAGAAGAGAGAGCTGAAACATCTTGACATCATTTGAGCTGTATCTATGCCAGCCTTTTCCTAGATTGTTCACTTACATGAGATGGTAAAACTCTGGATTTTGCTTAAACCACTTTGAACTGGGTTTTCTGTTACTTTTAACCAAAAAACTATAAATTAAATCAGAAATGCCTCTGCAATTGTATACTACCCACCCCTAAAGGAGAAGGTTCTTTCAAGTGTAGACTCCTCCTCCTCAGTGTTATGCCAACAGTCCATGCCATTTAAGTAAAGTCACAGAAATGTATACACCAAAAGAGCCAATAAAATGGAGTAAAATCCAGTTCTCTTAGAGACTTTGCTTCTTAGCATAGTGACAGATTCTACTCCCAGTGATATTACCCCCAGCTGGCAAGTCAGGTCCCTCTGATTCCCTTTTATAATTGCATAACAATTATAAAGAAAATTAAAATGGAAGTTAAAGCATCCAGAAAAAAAAAAATAGAAAACCAGATTAAATGGTTGAAACACAGAAGACTAAGTAATGACAAGAGACTACATAATGTCATCATTGGGCCTCCTTCCATTTTAAACATGATTTCTCATTCAACTTTTTTATAAGACACACATTTCCTCAACTCCAGGAATTTATTTTGTTTTGGACACAGTGCTCTTTCCTGCAGAATCTGACCAACCAGGATAGAATGATGCTTAAAGAGTTCTAGATTTTTATATTATAACAAATAATTATGTATAAGTTTCTTGATATCACTGATTTCTCACTGAGGTTCAGAACAGCTTAGCACACATAATAAGGGCTTTTAGGAGGTGTTCACCCTGACTACACTTAGAAATAACATCCAACTTTGATCAAAGTGTTCTTTTTTGAAAAGTTCTTGATACTATAAGCTTTGATCTGCTTCATAGAAACACCTCTAACTAGAAGGGCATCTGCTGAGGTTTGACATTTCATCTGCCCTGATCTTTCATTCATTCATTCATTCATTCATTCATTGATTCATCATTGTGTAGCACTGAGTTCAAATAAAAATAGCCATGTATGTCATTGGGCTTAGAATTTAATGTGAAACCATGATCCATGCAAGCAAAGGGCCAGGGAAGGAATGCCAGCTAGCCTCCCATGGGCAGCGGCTTAAGAACTGAGGAAAGTTGGTGGCTGAGTCAGCCCAGGGAGACCATTAAACCTCTGCTGCCCATGGGCCTCCCTCTTCCTGGCCTCCTGGGTCAATGGATGGATTCTGACTGTGGAGAGCCCAGGTCAGCCTCTTTTCATCCCCTTGGGGCTTATCTGGAGTGCTCCAGCCCCTTGGTGAAAGCTTCTTTCTTGCACTGGGTACACCTTGGTCCCTCTAAAATCCCACCTGTCCTGTGGACCTCCATGGGTGTGGATTCTGAATTCCTTAAGCACCAGCTCATTCACTCTAATTTTACAGGTGAAGGGAGTTGTTCTCTGTCCAAGCAGATAAAGGCCTCTGTGGGCTTGCCTCCCAGGCAGAATTCCAATTTCCTGGTCCATCAGAGGTCCTCATCTGCTCCTCTAGGAGACAATTCTGACATAAAAGGGAGGAAAGAATCCCCCTCCATGTTTCCAGTGCCCACTGGTTAACACTAGCCCCGGTCAAGCCTTCTTATGGCTCCCAGGCCCATCTCACTTACTCAGAGCTCTGGACCCTAACATCCCAGTCTTCCTAAGACATTGCTTGAGCCATGGAATTTCCCTGTTCAAGGACCCACAGAGCTCCCTACTGGCTCCAACACAGAGTCGACATTCTTTGCCCAGGCTAAGAAAGACCTCTGTGGTTTGCTCCTACCCTAAGTATGCAACCTTTCCCTCCTCTCATGGATCTCTTTGTGCTTTTATTCAACAAAAATACGTTGACCACTGGATTATTCGTTTGCTGAGCTACTCTAACAAAGTATTACAGACCGACAACAGAAATGTATTGCCTCACAGTTCAAATAACTGGAAGTCTGAGGCCAAGTTGTTGGCAGGGTAGTTTCTTTCTGAGGCCTTCCTCTCTCTGTGGCTTGTAGATGACCCACTATTTGCTATGTTGTCACATGGGTCTTCCCTCTGTGTGTGTGTCTGTATCCTAATCTCCTTTCATAAGGACACCAGTCATATTGAATTAAGGGCCACCATATGACCTGATTTTACCTCAATTACCTCTTCAGAGATTCTTTCTCCAAATACGGTCACATTCCAACGTACTGGAGTTGGGGTGGCACCAGACAAATTTGGGATGGGACACAATTCAGCCCTTAACAAGCTCCAATATGATGCCAGGGAATGGGGAAGGAAGGAGAAAAAGGGACACAGAAGGGGACGGAGATGGATAAAACATGGTCTCTGTCCTCGGCAGACAAAAGCCCACTGTTCACACAGGAGGATGGCGTGACTTTCTCCTTGCCCTTCCAGCACCAGCTCCTGCCTCTGTTAAGCAGCCTCTGATGCTTCCCCCACTTCTCTACCTAGTCAGTCTTTCAAGGCACAGTCTCATCCTCTTTCTGTGGCTTATCCTCCCTGAGTCCTCCAGCAGACCACCTCCTCCCCGTGCTATCCTGACCACCCTGTAAAATTCTCCAGGGAGCATCTGCCTGGACAGTCTAGTTGCAAGGCTGGGAAGGTAGGCACCAAGTCAATATTTCCTTCTCACGGAATAAAACCTTTCTCCTTTTCTGCTCTCTCTCTGATAAAAGCCACCAAAAGACACTGGGGGTGTCTGGCTCCTCCACCACCTGTGTCTTTTAGATAAATATCACCAATTTCATGATGTTCTGGAATGCAAACCCTTTCTTGTATCAGTAAGTAAAATCCCCAATCAGCACACCATAATGAAATAATCTTCTAAGTCTTATATTTTTACTCACTTTTTGCCCCAAGTTACAAGTGTGAAAAATGAGATTTTACTGTCACTTTACATTTTATTTCTGTGTGGGACAGGAATGCCATCCTCACTGATGTTAACCATGTCACACTGTAATGAGATCTCAGAAGCTGAAAAATAACCAGGGGCCTTTAAAACTTGCTGCATCTTGAGGCCAGGCGCAGTGGCTCACACCTGTAATCCCATCACTTTGGGAGACCAAGGCAGGCGGATCACCAGAGGTCAGGAGTTCAAGACCAGTCTGGCTGATATGGGGCAAAACCCCATCTCTACTAAAAATACAAATATTAGCTAGGCAAAAAATTGATGGCACACGCCTGTAGTCCCAGCTCTTTGGGAGGTTGAGGCGCAAGAATCACTCGAACCTGAGAGGCAGAGGTCGCAGTGAGCCAAAATCATGCTACTACACTCTAGCCTGGGCAACTGAGCGAGGCTCTACCTCAAAAAAATGAACCCAAAAAACTTAATGCATCCTGAAATGTGAACAAATTGTCCTGTTTTACACTTTTCTCCTACTGTCATCAGCAATAAGTGCTGCCTGATATGTGTATCCAACACTGTGCCCCTGCCCTTCCCTGCTAGCTAAACATCAGCTCTTCTTTCAACATGCCCTAGACTCACACAGACAGACCCTCAGAGGTCTTCCCTGTGCTCCCAGAGTGCTTTGTTCAGATGTGGTTTAGTGGCATGGTAATTAAGAGTGTGTACTTTGGGATCTGTTTGGCTTTAAATCTACCTGTCCTGTGACTTTAGACAAGTTACATAACCTCTCTGTGCCTCATTTTTCCTCAAAGCCACCAAAAAAGCCACTGAGCATGGCTCCCAGTGTGAGGATGAAATGAGATAATTGAGGTAATTAACCTGGCCCAGAAGCTGGAACGTTTTTTGGACCCCAGGAAACATAAGTGTTAATATCCACATTATCTTTCCCAACTATCTGCCCTTCCAAACTGTGAACTTCCCAAGGGGAAGGGCACTATTCCTCAAGACAGCATGGTGCCTGGGACATAACAATCCCACAGCTAATGTTTGTGGAAATAAACACATGCAATGACTCAATTCTACTTTTAAAACTGGTTTTTCCTCCTTAATTTAAAATGCAACTTGCTCACCTTAAGGCCTTAAAAAATATGTAACAAGAAGAGCAACACAGACCAATTAAAACTTTTAAGTTAACTCAATGAAACCCCAGCTCCCGTCTTTGGGCTTCATCCATAGGTTTTCAGGGCAAACACCCACAAATGCCAAATGGATTTGCACATGCGCCAATTATCTACTTCTCACTGTTTCCCATAAAATAAATACTTTGAAATGCAAAGTTGACTGTGAAAAGTATGCTAATTATAGAGAAGGAAAAGCAGTATCATGATGTTCATCCTGAGGCCAAATGAAAATGATCAAAACTTCTAAATGAAAATTCCTGGAGGACACCTTCATTGGCAGCATATGCCACATCTTTGTGGCTCTCCCAGCCAGCACCAAAGCCAGCCTCCAGGCTGTGAGGCTCACCTTAGCCTGAGTCACTACCCCCCACACTCCCTGAGAGTAGTTATGTTTTTATTATCTGGTAATTAAAGATAAAGCACAGTGTAAATTGAATTATGCATGTAAAAGAATTTGTATTGTTTATACCACAAGAGCCCCACCAATAGCGTAGAATACATAAATGCTAGAGCCATTTGTGATTTTTGTTATTTACAAAGCCTGACAGGCAGGTGGATTTCAGCATCCCTGCCAACTTGGTGGGATCTGAGATGGCTTGGTGGGAACCACTCCTTAAGGAGAACATTCCCCTCTGTCTACCAGCAAAGATCCAGGCAACTGCTGGCTGAAGAGGAGCAAAGATCCAGGCCAACTGCTGGCTGAAGAGGGAGTAAAAAGAAACATGGCTATGGAGGGCTTCTGCTCTTACAACCCTATAAGGAGTATTCATTTGACAGTGGAAAATCTGATCCTTAAAGCAAGTGAGTCCTATATCAGCATATACTCCTGGTATTGTCCAAAAACAATAAATAGCTACTTAGAGACATTAGCAAGCCAAACATGGTAGAAGATACAAGATCACATAGTATTCAAATTATTGCTAATCAAAAATGCCTTGTAGTACTTTAGGGGTACAGAACAAACAGAGAAAAGGTGGCAGTCCACAGAGTGCTCTTTGTGACATCCAGAGCTGAGCTGTACTCTGTAACAGGGCACCGTCGCAGCACTGCCCGTAGGGTGTCAGGCTCTGAAACACTCCAGCTGACTCAGAAAATGACTCTTGGTCGGGGATGGAAATCAGAAGCTCTTTATTTTTTAATTTTTCATTCATTTATTTTTTTGAGACAAGATCTCACTGTGTCACCCAGGCTGGAGTGCAGTGGTGAGATCACAGCTCACTGTACCCTCAACCTCCTGAGCTCAAATCATCCTCTCACCTCAGCCCCCAGAGTAGCTGGAATTACCACCAGATCTAGCTGTGTGTGTGTGTGTGTGTGTGTGTGTGTGTGTAGGTCTCACTATGTTGCCCAGGCTGGTCTTGAACTCTTGGTCTCAAGCAGTCATCCCACTTCAGCCTTCCAAAGTGCTAGGATTACTGGATGGGATTAGTGGTGTGAGCCACTGTGCCTGGCTAAGCTCTTCAGAAAAACTTACTCCCATTTTTTGAGGTTTACCATGTCACAGAAGATGAGACCCCACTGAGAATTCAAATGTGCTTCAGAAAGAAAGGACAATGTGTGCTCTCCACAGGGCAGAGCAGGGAGCCTGTTGTCCGCCTGAGCTGCAGGTGCTTCAGCTGGTTTCACACTTGCTGCCCCCAGCCCCTGCCCCTGGCCAGACGCCGGCCTCTGTGGGCGGCTGGAGGGCACCGTGCGTTGGTGCAGACCTTCGTGGGCAGCAGCACTGACGTTAGGAAACAAGGCCCCACCCACACAGGCTGGGTTTCAGTTTCACCAGGCAGCAAACACCATTATGCAAATTATTTTCCTTGCTCAACTCCCCTCCCCCACCACCGTCTTACATATTCATTATTCACTCTGAAGTTAATGTACACAAGAGGCCACCTAAGGATTTGCATCCTATTTACTTTAAAATGCCCAGGTGCAATTCTGAAACAAGATTCTCCTTTCAGAAGGGCAATCACGAATATAAAGTAGAGAATTAGTAGCAGTGTCAAGAGTAAAGCCCCGAGGCTAATACCAAACTTCTAACATAAATGGAGCGTTGAAAGGCACATGCCAAGAATTATAGAAAACGAAGGAGAAAGACAACTGGAGGGTGTGTTCCCAGGCATTCAGTTTGGTCCAAGGGGAGCCAGACCCATGGAGAGTGGACAGACAGCCTCGGGCCCCTTCAATCCTCGCTACACACGTCAAGAATCCTCAGGTCTCATGGGGCTTAGGAAAACGAATGTGTAGTTCACATTCAGGTCACGTTCCAGAAATTAGGGCATGCAGTCATTTTATCTGCATTATGTGTGATTCATTTGCAGTTTAACTCAAGTGATTTGAGGTACCGACTCAGACAAAAAAATTCTCAACCCAGAAACCCTGTTAGTAAAATTTGCAAGGGGTGGGGCATGTGGGGTGGGGTGTACAAGGCTATGCTTTCCTTTACTGTTATGGTAAATAAATTAGTTAGGTATATGTTTATATGAATTTAGATCTGAATAATTTCATTCAGCTGTAATCATTATTTTATTTATGAAATTCAGATCATCGTGATGAATAATTTTGCAGTTGTTTCTAAAGATGTCAAGGGGTTCCATCAGCAGACACACAGAAGGAACCATTTTTAGGATAGTAATTTCTATTTCCCTCAAAAACATTCTTCCTTGGTCCCCCACTTATATTCAGTTTCATTTTTCAAGACGGATTGCAAGGTTCGTGTAAAGCTCACAGCTGCAATGAAGTCACTGACAGCTCTGTGAATTACCCTGAGTGCAAAGACAAGCTAGTTCATTTATAAGCAGCCCTTAAAATAATAGTAAACTAAACTGCAGGTGGGAAACCTTCATATGATAAAAACTACAGACACACTGTCCCTTCTTGGAAAGCCCTGAATAATAAGAAACAATACCAACAACTCCCTTAGTGACTTGTCACTCCACTTAAAACGGCCTTTATTAAGAGTGATGGCCTCTGTCTTAACTCTAAGACCAACCAACTCAAATGTAAGTCAAGAACTAGAACATCCTTGTACTTCCTTGCAGAGATTCTGTGCAAATTCATAGGCGATTTGTGCCTCTGTGAAAGGTCACAGCTAAAAGGCCAGGTTGAGGAAACTTGAACAGCTAAAGTATACCCGGGCTGTCTGCGAGTTACCTGCCAGGCAGTCGCCTGAGCACCATGACTGCATGATGTGCAGAGCCATGTGATAGGATCTGTCACCATTACAGATCATAAAACCAAAGCTTTAGAGAGCTCCAGTAATTAGCCCCACTAAAGCAATTGCTTCTGACCTTTGTGCACCATTATGTCTATAGGAGAACACCATATACACATGTTGCCTAACCTCTGAACACCATTTATTCAGGAATGGTTTTCCTTTCCCTGCCATGCACACTCAGGTTTGTGGTTACCCAGTCCTTTTTGGTGGATGTGGATACATCCGCTGGGTTCAAGGGTATGGGATTAGAGATCTCATTGTTTCTGCACACCAAAACTATGTTCTCCAACAGCTCAGTCAATAAAAACAGCTGATATCAGGCCAGGGTGGGCTCTTGCTTTAGGACTCTAATGTCTTGGACTGCGAATAACCCTTACCCTTACTCTGGATAAATATCTGAGAATGCGTGTCTCCTTCCCACTCTGCAGGCACTCTTGTCCTCTCTGTTCCCTTCCTTGTCTCCTGAGGAGCTTCCAGATTGCTGTTCTGTAGCCATGGGCTGACGTGGGGAAGGGAGAAGGGTCCCCTGCATTCCTGGCAGGAACATGAATGGGTCTGCCCACCAACTCCTAGGAAATATTGCATACCTGTGCTTTAAGTTATGGGACCATCAGTTCTGCTAGTCTCAGAGCCCACCAGGGAGGGTGACCCAGCTTTCACTGGACACCCAGGGACTTTCCCTGGAACCTGCTGCTATGAGTGTTTCTGAGGTGCAGACAAACAGTTCCCCCGCCCCCCGACACCTAGCCACCAACCTACTCTCAAGGTGGGAAACAGCTTTCTAAGGACTCGCATTAACCCATCTGGATAACCCAGGGTAATCTGGAGCAGAGTTCAAAACCACTGAATGGCTCAGGTACAGTAGAAAATGCCTCTGATGGTTTTGGACATTGCTGCTGTCGCAACAGAGAAAGATCAAGCCCCATTACCTAGACAAGATTTCATTCTTTATGACAGAAAAGATAGTTTAGAATCCAACACCAATTATTCCCGGGGGGAAAAACAATACCATTTGCAAATTACATTGAGTTCTATAAAATCCCCTTCCTTATCCCTTCCAAGGGGGGTGGATTCTGCAGATGTCAAGGGTGACTGTGATAGGTTTGAAGGGTGGGGAAGAGATCAGAGAAAACAAGGAAAGAGCAACTGCCAGTCACCTAGGAAGAAAGAGAGGCCTAGGTGGCAGGACCCTGAGCTGGGGAGAGAGACACAGAGGGCTGAGTCAGAGGGAGGCTGCAGAGGGCTGTGCTGGGGAGAGGTGGCAGGAGGCAAGGCTGCCTCGGGGAGAGGAAGCGCTGGGGCAGAGAAGGCCCAGGAGAGTTCCAGAGGCTCCGCCTGGCAGTGAGCAATTGTACCTCCTCCTCCTAGAAGTCAGGTTTGTGCAGGAAACACTCTCCTACTTCTCAGAGGGCACTGGGGAGCTATGAACCCAGTCCAGGGTCAAGTGCCTGCACTGTCACGCAGCTCCTCTGACTCCACAGCACGTTCTAATCTCGGTCACTGAGCGTAGACCAGGCAACTTTGCCCCCTGCCCCAAATTCCTAATCGTAATAGGAAGTTAAACTGGAGCATTTTTTTAAAATTCCTCAAACAAGTCTTTTGGAATTTAAATGTATCTCTAGAAATGTATGTAAGCATATTTACATACATTCTATAAAAATATTCTTGTAAATAAATGTTATTTATACATACTACAGATCGAATGATGCAATTGGCTTCACGATTTTAGATATTAGACACTGGGGAGTTTATGGGCCAGGACAGTCAGGAAGAAGGGAGAGTGTGTAAAAAAACTGGCAGAGCTACATGGTAGAGGTCTGACAGAAAGCGCTTGAGTGAAACCTGGAAAGACAATCCGTTAGGGAAAAGGTGCCCGCTGCCTGTTGGGAGCCAGTGCCCAGCACATAGCGAGTGCTCAGTGCGCTGTGGAACTCAACAGAGCCCTGCAGAGCACTCTCCGAGACCCACCAATCTGAATGGGTTAAAGGAGAAATAGAAGAGTTTGGTTGTGAGAGAAAGCAGAACTTCTAGACTTCTATTTTATCTATATTTTCTGTCCAAGAAAAAAACATTAATACTGAGAAGGAGGCTGTGTTAGCAGGGTTCTCCAGAGAAACAGAACCAATTGTGTGTGTGTGTGTGTGTGTGTGTGTGGGTGTGTGTGTGTGTGTGTGAGAGAGAGAGAGAGAGAGAGAGAGAGAGAGAGAGAGAGAGAGAAAGAGAGAAGGTGGGTAGCAGAGACTGAGTTGTTTAAGGATTCGGTTCCACAATGGTGAGGGCTGGCAAGTCCAAAATCCACAGGGCAGCCTGGCAGGCTGAGACCCCAGGAGTCGCTGTTGCAGTTCGGGTCAACTAGCAGAATCCACTCTTCTTTGGGGAAGTTCATCAATTTCTATTAAGGCCTTCAACTGATTGGATGAGGCCCACCCACATTATGGAATGACTCTGCTTTGCCCAAAATCTACTGATTTAAATGTTAATCTTCCAAAACATGCCTTCACAGAAACATCCAACATAATGTTTGACCAAATATCTGGGTACCATGGCCTAGCAAAGTTGGCACATAAAACTAACTATCACAAAGAGACCGTCATTGTGTGGGGCAACTGAAGCCCAGGAGAGGGTGGAGAATAGGAAAGGGCAGCTGGGTGATGAGAACTGAGTTCTGTTTCTGTCCAGTGACCTGCAACCCAGCAGCCAGATGCTGAACTCTAAGAATCATCGCCATGAGCTTCTCAGGAGTCCATAAGACACCAGCAATTCTGGTGGCCTTAAAGGGCCAGAAGGTAACTCCGTAAACCCTGAACCACCTTTGACAAGATTTTAAGATAGATTGCCAAAAACATTCTTTAGAAAACCTTAGGAAAGGAAGTGGTGAGTTCCAGAAGCCAGCCGAGTTAGCAAGGCAGGTCACAGCCAGCTAATCTACTTTTCTTGTGGCAGAATCTTGATTGGTAAATCAAAGAAATATGGCAAGCAGCGTATACCAACCTTGGCAAGGCACTCAATAAGGAAAGTCTAGAAACAAGATGGAGAACAATGTTTAGTAACAAGTTTAGTGAGTTTGGTTTGCTGGCTGATCCAAGAACTCTGGTGGCACGTGGTAGGCCTCCTCTCCAGCTAGCCATGTTCCATGCCTCCGCTCTGCCCTGTCCATACTTTTTCCAAGACTTGATAATAACATAGACATAATAATACCATGTATAGATCTATTGATGACCCAACCCCTGGAGGGATGTTAATTCACTGATCACAAACAGGATACCAGAAGACTTTGATGGGATAGAATAATGGCTAAAATATTCCAACATCGGGTTTAATAAAGGTAGGTAGGTAGGTAGTAGTAGATTATGTAATAAAGGTAGGTAGTAGGCCGGGCATGGTGGCTCATGCCTGTAATCCCAGCACTTTGGGAGGCTGAGGTGGGTGGATCACCTGAGGTCAGGAGTTTGAAACCAGCCTGGCTAATGTGGTGAAACCCCATCTCTACTAAAAATACAAAACTAGCCAGGTGTGGTGGCAGGTGCCTGTAATCTCAGCTAGTCAGGAGGCTAAGGCAGGAGAATCGCTTGAACCCGGGAGGCAGAGGTTGCAATGAGCTGAGATCGTGCCCCTGCACTCCAGCCTTGGCGACAGAGCAAGACTCCATCTCAAAGAACAAAAAAAGGTAGGTTATGTATTTTTGGGTCCAAAAATACCCTAACTCTGTAAGTTTAAAATATGAGACTTTTTTTTTTTTTTAGACAAGGTCTCACTCTGTCACTCAGGTTGGAGTACGATGGCACCATCTCGGCTCACTGCAACCTCTGCCCCCCAGGCTCAAGCAGTCCTCTCACCTCAGCCTCCTGAGTAGGCGGGACCACAGGTGCACACCACCACACGTGGCTAAGACTTTTATGTTTTGTAGCAGAAATTAAAGAGGAAAAATGTTATGGTATTCCATCATTAGCAGAAGTATAATGTAGCTACCAGCCAAGCAAAGGGCTCCAAGGTGCACTCATAGGGTCTTATAGGGTGGGAGGTGGTGGCCCCTTTCTACTCTGGCTGATCGAGCCTCACCTGAAGCATCTTACTTCGTTCTCAGGTCTACAATTTTAGAAGGACAGAGGTAGTTTAGGATATTCAGGAGAGAGTGAGAGACAGGGAGGGAAATTGTTAGGTGTAAAGTGGCCAAAGGAACCCTGGGCCTTGGAATATCTTGGTGGAACATGAAAGGAAGTAGACAGATTGAATCATTTTGTAGCAAGGGAGGTAGATGGAGGTTGGAATGTGGATGTTGGTAAGTTTCCAATATACAGACTGGTTCAACGAAGACCAGAGTGTTCAAGCCATCAGAAGATGGCTGGGGCTGCTGGTTCACTGGGGACATCACAGAAGAGCCAAGCGGTTTCCAGGGGCTGCAGGAGATGGTTGCCAGGTCCTCTATAAGTTTGGACGTGAGTGTAGGAAAGGAATAATAGCTTTGCAGAATGCTACTGCGAGAGCAGAAGAGTGAAAAACCACAAGGCTGATGTTTCCTGCACACCTCGCCTGTGCCGCACTCTGTGTTAAGTGTCCCACAGTTACCACTAGCAGCAGCCTCTGAAACAAGCATTGTGTTACCACCATCCTACGGATGAAGATACCGAGGCCTAGGGATCCAAACTGAATTGCCCAAAGTTACATGATCAGTAAGTGGTGGGCTAGTTCAAACCTTGGTCTCTGGGACTCTAGTGACAAAAGAATCAGTGGTCTCAGGAGAAAGGCCGAGTGAGTTGTATTTAAGAGCATAAAACCGAAGAACAAGTCTGAAAGAGAGACCTAAGTTGTTCGCTTAGATAGTTTTTATCACTACTTGGTCTTACCTTAGCAAATTTCACATGAATAGAACATGTGGGTGGAATTACACTCAAAAATCACAAAATATGGCTGGGTGTAGTGGCTCATGCCTATAATGCCAGCACTCTGGGAGGCGGAGGCAAGCAGATCACATGAGGTCAGGAGTACAAGACCAACCTGGCCAACGTGGTGAAACCCTGTCTCTACTGAAAATTCAAAAATTAGCCGGGTGTGTTGGTATATGCCTGTAATCCCAGCGACTTGGGAGGCTAAGATAAGAGAATTGCTTGAACCCAGGAGGCAGAGGTTGCAGTGAGCTGAGCTCACACCACCGCGCTCCAGCCTGGGTGACAGAGTAAGACTCTGTCTCAAAAAAAAAAAAAAAAAAAATATATATATATATATATATATATAAAACAAAAAACATAAATCCAAGGCAGAACTCAAAGGTAGCCAACCCTTTGGAGGATGATCATATACAATTTGGTCTGAAAGGGGCATGGAAAAAAAACACAGAAGGTGGGCCAGATGGAAATCTTCTGGTGATACTGACAGAGCTGCAGTTTGAACCAGAAGCTCAAGCCTGGGAGAATGAAGTGTGTCTACAGAATGACTCAGTCTCCGTGAGGAGAGTAGAAACTAGCCTAGACGACCCCAGGGGCTCTGACTGAGGTGTCAGAGGGACAGACAGGTGAGGCAGCTTTTATGATGGCAATTGATGGCAATGTTGGATCCTGCCAAGAAAACTGGGAGCTCCCTTGTTCCCAAAAGCAGGAGAATCACATTCCATGAACTTGCAATTGTTGACTATGGGTCAGAATCGCTGGAAACAAACAGTGCATTGTTTGAAAGCGGAAATAGATTTGATGGACCTGCTAGCAAAATACTAAATTTTTGTAACTGCCAGATGTAAAGCACAGAATCAGCAATGAAGAACACAAAGGGGAGCATACTGTGTCTTTGTAATTGAGCATGATGGCAATAATTGGCCAGACATTCCACATTTCACCTAACCGCTTGCTGCACAATTTATCCATGAATGAAATAAATAAAAGTGGGTCTTTTTATTTTATTTTAAGTAACATAGTCTTGCTCTGTTGCCCATCTGGAGGGCAGTGGCATGATCAGAGCTCACCGTAACCTCAAACTTCTGGGCTC
Organism: Plecturocebus donacophilus; assembly: GCA_004027715.1. Taxonomy (NCBI): domain Eukaryota; kingdom Metazoa; phylum Chordata; class Mammalia; order Primates; family Pitheciidae; genus Plecturocebus; species Plecturocebus donacophilus. The sequence goes on from PVKP010010041.1 coordinate 18,763, forward strand.
AAGCAACCCTCCCACTTCAGCTCCCCAAGTAGCTAGCACTACAGGCGTACACCACCATATCTAGCTAAGTTTGTGTGTGTGTGCATTTTTTTTCATATAGATAAGGACATGCTACCTTGCCCAGGCTGGTCTCAAACTCCTGGGCTCAAGTGATCCTCCCACCTCAGCCTCCCAAAGTACTAGGATTACAGGCATGAGCCACTGAGCCCAACCAACAAATGAATCTTTTAAATGTATTACCAAAAACAAATTGCTATGGGCTGAACTGTGTCCCCCCCAAATTGTTGAAATCTTTTTTTTTTTTTTTTTGAGATGGAGTCTCACACTGTCACCCAGGATGTAGTGCAGTGGCGCGATCTCCGCTCACTGCAATCTCTGCCTCCTGGGTTCGAGCAATTCTCCTGCCTCAGCGTCCTGAGTAGCTGGGACTACAGGTGTACGCTGCCATGCCCAGCTAATATTTTTGTATTTTTAGTAGAGACAGGGTTTCACCATGTTGGCCCAGATGGTCTTGATCTCCTGACCTCGTGATCCGTCCACCTTGGCCTCCCAAAGTGCTGGAATTACAGGCGTGAGCCACTGCCCCCGGCCATGTAGAAATCTTAACCTGCGGTGCTAGGTGCTATACCTAGCACCCCAGAATGTGACTGTATTTGGGCATATAGCCTTTAAAGAGGTAAAGTAAAATGAGGTAATTAGTGTAGGCCCTAATCCAATTTGACTGGTCCTACTAGGAAAAGGAAATCAGGACACAGACATTAGAAGATACAGAGGAAAACTGTGAGAGGAGAAGGCAGCCATCTGCAAGCCAAGAAGAGAGCTCTGAGAAAAAAAAAACGATCTTGCCAACACCTTCCCCTTGAACTTCCAGTCTCTAGAACCGTAAGGAAAGAAATTTCTGTTGTTTAAGCCACCAAATCTGTAGAGAGTCTGTAGTATTTCGTTATAGCAGTCCAAGCAGACTAATGCACAAATCAAAACTACTTTTCCCCTTGGTTACAAATGATTGCAAGGTGTCCAGATTGTCTGTCTTCCCCCAGCCTGCAAGCGCTCAGAGGACACTCAACCCCCGCTATCTCAGCCAACATATGAAGCTGGATTTCACAAAACTTAGTGATGTCCTCCCAGTGGAATCTTAAATGATAAGGAAAATGGTATAGAGCCAAGACTTGAACGTTAACAACCCAGGAGCACAGAAACAGCAGAGTTAGCTGAGAGGCGTTATGGAGAGAAGCAACAGAATGCACAATGAGCGCTGTGACAACGCCACGACAGTGTGGAACAGTGTCCACCATCACAAAAAGAAGGACCCTCAGCAGGTACTTTAGAGTCATGTTCATGCTGCAATCTGTGGGGAAGAAAGAATATTCTAAATGGATCTGGCTCTTTAGAACAAGGGAATTTTCCTTGCTCTTTGGAACCAGCAAAATCTAGCTGCTCATTGAACTGCCTGTCTGGAATCTCACAAATTTGCACCTCGAAATTGTTAATAAAGGACTTAGTTGATAATTCAGACAAACCCTGTGGTTTGGTTTTTTTCTGCGTAGTGTTCGACTTTCAAGTTTTTCTTTTGGAATAGCTCTTCAGGGCATTCTGTGGAGGTGTAATAAACTGACAAATTCCTTGTGAGAAGTTTTAGAAACTGTCAGGTGAAATGTGCCAGGTGGGAGGGCTTGGATGGCTGAAAGCTGAAGCAATGAGGGCTCTTTTCACTGTGGCTTCTAAACGGGCTCCCAGGATACCCCCCCCCCCCCAAAAAAAAATGTTCAGCCATGTTTTGAGCAACGTCAACCTTGGTAGAAGAGTGTGTCATCCTATGGGTGCTACCACGAGGGATCACATCATTTATGTATTTATGTTACAGCCGGCCTGATCCACAACAACTCCTGTCTCCTGCCGAGTTATGCGCCTCTACCTCCACGTGCTCATTGGCCAGCCAGAAGACACACAGTGAACCTCTCGTGCGTGAGTGCCTTGGTTTGCCCAGCTCCACGCCTTTGCACATGCTGAGCCACACACACACACACCTGGATCACCACTGCACATCCAAATCCACCTGCCTCTTAGGGCCTTGTCCAAATGCTGCCTCCTTCATGAGCACCCATGGGAGTACAAGGCAAGTCCCTGTCCCCCGCTGAACTCCAGCTCACGTCACCCCAGGCCATCTTCATTAGTTTCCCTTTCTTTTTTATATCCCCATTGATTAGACTTTACTTTTGCAGGGTTGTAAGTGGTTTCCACTGGGACGCCTTTCTAGTTCACCTCTGTGTCCTCATCAATTCAGTGTTGAATTATATACCTGTGATTTTTTTCACTTCATTTCAATGTCATTACTTTCTAATTGCAATGCAGAAACATTCCTAGTAGTATATTCCAAAGTACAGTCATGTGGTGTTCTTTATAATGTACAGTGACTGTCATGTTTGCCCTTCTAAGCACTAAAAGCTTTCCACTCATCTGTTCTGCTTATATGCCTTGATGCAAGAGGGGTTAAAGTTTCATGAATAAAATGTCTGCACTAGAGGGCACACTAGAGCACACCCACTCCTCGGAGTTGATCTGGAGGAGCTGCATTTAATCCAAACATCATGCCTTGGTCTAGGAAGTGATCTTCCTCAAAGGGGCTTAGTCTCATGCATGAACATGAAGCAACAGAACCTGTGACTTCCAAACCACAGGGCTTGTTTAAATTACCTCCTGTTCCTTTATTAACATCAGTGTGCAAATTTGTGAGATTTCAGGACATACAATTCAGGGAGCAGTGGAGTTGGTGGGTTCCAAGTAGCAAAAAATGTCCTTGTTTTAAAAGAACCAGATCAACTAGAATATTCCTTATGAATTATGTGTTACCTAACACTATCTGGAATTGTAGCTATTGACCAGCGATGGCAAGCTGCCCATCACAGGCAGTGAAAGGACCTGGCTGGGCCACCTGTTTTTCCATGGCTGCCAGAGACATTGGCCTGGTCACTTACACAACCTCTATGTAGATAGTCCAGCAGAGGAGCTGGCCACGCTGCAGTGGCTGCAGGGGCATGCAGGTGTCCCCATTTGTTATTGGTGGCTACTTAGCCAACACACACTTGGGGGAAGGCGGGGGAGTCCCCCAGAAGTGCTTCACCAATTCTGTAATAACAATGCTACTCTGTAACATTCAACGCGTGGGTGAGAGAAACTGCTGCCACCGCATGCCCACCCTCACACGTGTCACGTTTTTCTGGCCCATCTGCCCAGGCAGGGGCCCAGATGTTGCCATCTGTTCTGAGTTCACAAAATGTCAGTATGATATGTGTGGTCTGGAGTTTCACAATCCAGCCAGTTCTTCACCTGCCATGTCGATCTTGACTGTGGCTCTCAAGTATCCAATCTGCCACTGCCTCCCACAAGGCAGGCCCTTTCCTTCCAGGCCACACCAAGATCCATACTGAGAGTGACTTCTAGGAGGGCTACAAATCTCCAGTGTTTCTTCACTAATTCTTTTCACCAAGTCATTATTCTAAAGTTGCACATTCATTATGCCATCCTTTGCTCAACAACCTGTGAGTAGCATGCACACACACACACACACCTGCAGGAGAAAGACCCAACCCAACGCTGTGATCTGGCAGTTGGGATTCTCCACACATGTCCCCAGCCTCCTGCTCCCCCGCAGCTTGCCTGAGCCAGGGAGCCCAGATGTGCCACAGGCACCTGTACTCCGCCTCTGCCCCTGCCACTCCTCCATATGCAATTACTTTCCCATTTTAAAACTTTCAATCCAGTGTTACTTATCTTCTGCCTATAGTCATTTATTGCTTCTAATCTTCTAGAATATTCATATGTTGTGCCCTCAAAACATTTGTGTTTCTTGGCACTCTGGTCCTATGAAATTCTCTAAGAAAAAATAGTAGAAAGTTCCACCATCATCGACATTTAACATATCCTGCAACTGTTATGTGATTTCACATATCTTCAAAACACATATTTGGATATTTAAAATGTATGACCAAAGGCTCTGAGAAGTCTTGCAGATTTTTAAGCAAACATATTTCTTTTGGGTCAACCTGGCTTTTCCCATGCTATATTTGTTTGATTGCACACCCTTTGAGGACATAGTATTTATAATGGTCTCCACCACTCACTGGCACCCCCTGACCTCCAGTGCTCCCTTTACAGGCATCACCACATGATGAACAACTGACCCACAGGTCACCTGAACATAAAAACGGTAGAGAGGAAGTGATAGCAAACTCTCTGCTCCTTATGGGACAACTACAGCTGGATGTGCTGGGCATTGTATCTCTGAAGCCATCATGTTGGTTGAGCTCCCAGATTCCACAAGCTCTGACCTCAGTGAGCTCACCTTGGCTGGGCCCTGATCTGTGCAACACAGAACTCATCTGGAAGCTGTGGGTTTAGGAGAATTTGGGTGGGAACAGGGGTGGGGTGGGCATCATGGTCCCTGGTGCTTTCTTTAAAAGTGGACAGCAAGTTTCCCCCAAGTAGTGTGCTTTTTTGCACTGCTGATCTGAGCCTAATGTCCTCATAGTGATAGAAATACACTTCTGATTGCTCTCTCTGAGCCCCTGAATGCTGAGACCAGGCTGATACACAGTACAGCGAGGACCCTAAGGTGGCAGGACATGGGTGATGAGAGAAGAACCCTGGAGAAACTCGGTTTCTCAATCCCAAGGGATTCCCAGGGATGGGTGGACAAATTGGAAAGGCTGACTAACGCCCCACTCCACAGAGCATGCCTTAACTTAAGACAGAGAGTTCTCCTACAATTAATCCTTCAGGGTCCCTGGCCTTTTAGTTCTGGGAACCGAGTGGGATAAGTGCCATCAGTCTGGTGGAGCACCCAGGCCTCCTGCTGGCAGGCTGACTTCTCCATGGATCCTTCCAGCACAGAGAACACAGCCCAAGCACAGCAAGCCATGGGGCTGGAGACTTCAGGGGTCAGAAACTCATCACATATTCTATCCTTGACCCTTCATGTCTTTAAGTTGCTTTTAAGCCACATTTCATAAATCAGGAGCTGCTGTTACATAAAGCAGTGGTGGAGAGTCCCGGTCATCAAAGGCAACTACGTGTCATTTGGCGTTGGCCCTGCCTTGCGGCAGGGGCTCCCTAGGGACCTATGCTAGGTGACTAGAAACATCTTCTGGGCTCAGCAGGAAAGGGATACCCAGACCTGAATGCCCAGATACAGTGTCAAATTTGACCTAAAATATTAAGAGTTTAATGCCTTCTTGTTTTACAGTTTTAAAGGGGCAATTTCTGATATTCTTGTTTTTTTAAACAAAGAAAGAAAAAAAAATCACAGTTTTAAATTATGTAATTATAAAATGGTGCAAAATGAACATGTGCGGCCCTTGTTCATAAACCATTAAGAATTTTAAGATGCTTAACAGTGGAGCATGAAACCCAGCTGGGCCCTTCTTCGCGGGGGAGGTACTAAGCAACTGCACAGAACACATATGCCTGTGAGGCCGGCCGAGCAGATATCAGCATTGGCCACGGGCCCAGCAGGGAGAGTGCCAGGGTCGTCATGGTCTCACTGCAAGGCCCGCAAGGTGGCAAGACAGAAGTACAGTGTCCTGGAAAGACTTCCTTGAAAGGAGGCTCTCAGCCCGGCCCTCGGTGCCCGCCCGGGTTCCCACGCCCTCAGGGTTTGGGCCGACTCGACAGCCTCTAATCCATGTGGTTTGACTCCAGCTCCACACTTGGTGGGGTCAGTCTCCTTTCAGGTTGTGTCCATGCCTACTCTTGAGATTATTTTCATCAATCTGTTTCATGTTTGGCCCCAATCAGACCTATTTTTTATTTGGGTTGCTTGTCTACACTTCACAGTCAAGATCAAACTTTCTCAACAGGCAGATACTAAAATGTGATTCTCCGGGGGACCTGCCTGGCCTGTGCTCAGCCCTGTTTCAGTCTTTCCCTGAGCCGACTGGACCCTGGATCGACTTCTGCCGAGGCTCTCTGAAGCCCACCTCCTGACATCTCTCAGCTGCTCTAGCTCCGATGGCCCGCCACGGTGTTCACTGTCTGTGATCCCCATTATCAGGTCCTGACCCCTTCCTGTTGTTTCTGGTCCATATTCTCTAAAAGCTCTGAGCTCCATTCCTCTACCTCTTTCCCTGAAGTCACATGGGGTCAGAAAGACACAGACGTCGTGTCCAAACTCTACCCAATCCCAATTCCAAATGGAGATTGCCCATTTTACACCTCCCCAACACATACAACTTATCGACTTAAAATATCATAATTTCTGCAGGAAAAAAGGTGGATGACTTAATAAATAGTCTGGGAAAATTTGCTGCACATTTAGGGAAAAATGAAACCCCCTTACTTCACATTATAAACAAAAATAAACTGTAGTGGATTTGACATTTTAAACTTCAAAAATAAAATCATAAATTATCAGAAGAAAAAATGTGAGGATATTTTTGGAATCTGGGGGTAGGAACAGACTTTCTAAGCAAGACAAAATCTGGGTGTTAAAAGGAAAATAATAACTACTTAAAGTGAAAATGTTCCATAATATAAAGGACACAGTAAAGAAAGTCAAAAGACAGGCTGAGAGAAAATATTTGCAGCATATATACCAGAGGCTTAAAATCCAGGATATTAGAAAATATCCCCCAGAACAACAATGAAAAAAAGGAAGAAAGGAGGAAGGAAGAAAGGAAGGAAGTGAGAGAAGGAGGGGAAAAGGAAGGGACACAGGGAATAAAGGAAGGATGGAGGGGAAAAGAGGACAAAAAATATGAGGAGGCAATTTATAAAAGAGCAATTAACAGGCTACAGGTCTTCTTAAACCAATCTAGCCCAGAGCAGATATATATAAAATCAGTATCTCTGGAGGCTGAGTTTAATCCTTCACTTTTTTTCAGTGCTTAGCTACAATTCTATTGGATTTTTACTGTAAAACCAACTCTTCAGCAGAGAGGGCACATTTTAAACACACCTTCTAAATGCAGTTCTTCTGAAAAGAGATGAGTTATGCATGACTGCAAAGTAACATGACTATAAAAGTTATTCTAAATTATTCTAAATAACAATATTCTAAATTATTCTGCATGATTATTGTATTATTCTAACAACTATATTATTCCAGATTTTAAAGGAGATGAATTATGGGAGAGATGATTTACACAATTATCACAAATATACACAGAGGACCAGACTGGAAGGAAATATACCTGATTGGGAACAGTGGGTAGCTCTAGTGGTAGGAACATCGGTGAGTTTTATTTTCTTCCTTGTCTTTTCTTCTAAACCCCTGCACCTGGCATCAAGAGAGGCACTGCCACCTGGGCACCAGCAGAGCCCTTCTCTGTCCTGGGGCAGTCAACCCTCAGGGGCACCTCTGCTCCCAGGTGTCTTTCACTGATGCTTTTACATTTTCTTCAGATTTTACCTTAAAGAAACATACCACTAACATCCTACAGACATTTTTTAACTTGGTTTTTGCTTTGTTTCAAATAATGGCCTGAATTTTACAATAAGATGATTATTTAAATTTTTTAAAGCTGACTCTTGGAGCAAACTACTGCGGCCTGTGGTGCCTGTATGCCCTGCCCAGCCACGAGGGTGTCCCGGCTGGAGTCCAAGCTGCCTGCTCACGTTTCTGAGGTGGGCAGGGATGTACGGGCCTCTCCTTAGCCCACCCCTGTGCACGTGGGATGTCCACAGCTGGGACACCTGTGCATGGGCACCCACCCTGCAGGTCGCCTCCAGATCTGAGTCCTCACTCCTCCGCCTCTTGACTTTGAAGTGAAGGTTTCACTCTCTTGACGAATACTCACAGCTTAAGGCTACCCTTGCTACTAAAATAACTTTCCATGAAATACTCTGAAAGAAGCTTCTTGACTGTAAATGCCATTATATTATCAGAAATGCCATGTTTGTGTGCGGTTATGTCTTGTGTAACTGACTCCACCGGATTTTCGAGGTGAAGATTGCTCGTTTTTGTCATTTCCAAAACCCAACATTCTTTCACTATAATGTGGCAACTTCTCAGTTCTTTAAACTATTTTTTTCTTTAAGTTCTTATGAATTGATGGTTCCTGTTTTTCTAAACTGTGTGTTGAACCTGTCCTACTGCTAGGTTCAGTCACCTTTGTTCAATAACTAGCAAATGAGGCAAAAAGGTCTCACATAAAATGTGACTTTGTGGCCACTTGGGAGACTCCATGTCCTTTCCAAGAAAATTTAACTTGGAGAGACGAGTATGAACCTCGAAGGAGGGAAAGGGAGCGGGAAAATGGCAACATGGGTGAAAGTTCCATGGTCGGGAGAGGTTCTTGCTGTGAGGTTAGACTGTGCTGTCCTGCTCACGTGGGAACAGTGACTCAGACGCCAACCTCGCGCTGAGCACAGGGACCTGTGCAGGGACACAGGGACACACTCTGTAGCCCACCAGAGCATGGATCACATCCCATATAAAGATAAAAAGAGTCTTTCTTTTTTTTTTCTTTTTAGCACATGTAAAGACCAAATTTTGCTTTTGAACCTCGATTTTCTGCACCTTAGGAAAAGTTAAAACAAAATGAGAATATTGTATATACCCAAATAATGATTTCCTGCGTCCAGTTGATTGCTCATCCATTAGCAGTAGATGTCTCTCAAGTAGCTGAACCACACCGAGCTGGACCTGGGACTCGAAGACCTGCCCGGAGGGACTGCCTTCTGGCAGGACACACACTGGATTAGTGTCTGCTAGGGCTGCCATAAAAAAGTACCAAAAAAATAAGTGGCTTAAACAATAAAATATTGTCTCACAGTTCTGAAGGCTGGAAGTCTGAGATCACAGTGCCAGTCAGCCCAGGCTGCCCCCAAGGAGAAGGCTCTGTTCCAGCCTCTCTCCCGGCTTCTGGTGGTTCCGTGGCTTGTGGCTGTGTAAGTTCGGCCTTTACATGGTGTACTTTCTCCCTGTGTGTGTGTCTGCCTCGAAATTTCCCCTTCTTATAAAGACACCAGTTGTATGGGATAATGGGCCCACCCGACTCCAGAGTGACCTCATCTGAACTAATGACATCAGCAATGGCACTATTTCCAAATAAGGTCATGTTCTGAGCTGCCAGGGGCTAGGACGTCCACGTGTGAATTTTGGGAGACACAAGTCAACCCGTCACACACACGGAGGCCCTAAACGATGAATCATACAGGTCTGCACTCCTACTCACTTTCTTAGTTGTGTCTTCTACCAGTCCTCTTCCCCCAGCCCCGTTCCCCTGGAAGCAGGTTGCCTTCCCGCTAAGCACGGGCCATTTGCTTTCCTTCCCTTCCGTGCCAGTGTCTGTGCTAAGGAGAAGTCAGAGGAAAGGTTGCTAGAAAAGCGGCTCAACATCCACTGGACTCCTCAGGAAGCACCTCTCGGGGGACCTCCAGACGGGGCTGCTGTGCCTTAGCAAAGAACTCCAGCTGCCCTCGGTCTCCTGACTCCCGGGTTTTCTGATTCTAACCTCATGAGCACTCTGAGGGTAAACCCCAGGAAGTCCCGTAGGCCCCGGGGCTGCTCTGCATGCGCGTGGGTGCTGTGTGCTCCCGAGGAGCCTTCTGGGGCAGGCAGGGCCCAGTGACACCTGGGCTGGAACTGTAGCTCCCCCACTTGTTAGCTGGCTCTGCTTCCTCCCTAAGAAATGGGGCTGATCACGTAGGGTTACTAGGGATGTAAAGTGTGTGAACTGCTTAGAGCTGCACCTAGCCCAGAGGAGAAACCTGCAAGAAGCCAGCCTCAGCTCATTGCGGTGTCTTCTGCCACAGACAGCGTTTGCCTTCGCTAGGCTTGTTTTTTAAAAAATGCTTGACTTGGAAAGGATCTTTGGGAAAAATTAAAATTTTTTAAATAAATAAATAAAATCTAAGATTAATTTTTTTGAAGATCCAATCTCCATTTCCTAATCCATCTGTTTTGTAAATACAATCTGGCGTCCAAGTGACTGTGGGGGACTGGGACCCTCCTGAAGCACACAGCATCCAAGTCACTGCTCTCATTTCTGTCTATCAGATTGTCCCCCTGGGAAACGGAGTCTCGGCCCCTGGGAGCTCAATTCGAAACTGAAACCATGGCTGACCCTGAGGATGGCAACTCCTCACTTGCTTGGGCCCCTTGAGGATGGCAACTCCCTGCTCTGGCCTTCTGGGGCTTTGCTGGGGCTGGAAGACCACACACAGCACATTCCCTAAGGGCCAGGGCCTGCCTGTCCATACACACTTCCCTTAGGGATGCCTGGATAAGCTCAGGGCCCCACCCACCCAACAGGGGAGGAGGAGAGCCCAGCCAGCCCTCCTGGATCCCTGACATTTACAGCTGCAAAGGTAGACAGCTGCACTCAAACACACGAGCCAGGCCTCTCAACACAAAAAGAGGTTTAGCATTAAAAAACCAACGTGAGGCTGGATGCAGTGGCTAACACCTGTAATCCCAGCACTTTGGGAGGCTGAGGCGAGTGGATCATGAGGTCAGGAATTTGAGACTAGCCTGGCCAACGTGGTGAAACCCCGTCTCCACTAAAAATACAAAACATTAGCTGGGCATGGTGGTGGCAGGCACCTGTAATTCCAGCTACTTGGGAGGCTGAAGAAGAAGAATTGCTTGAACCTGGGAGCTGGAGGTTGCAGTGAGCTGAGATCGTGCTATTGCACTCCAGCCTGGGCAACAGGGCTAGACTCCATCTCAAAAAAAAAAAAAAAAAACATTGTGAGGCTGAGGCAGGCAGATTGCTTATGTCCAGGAGATTGAGACCAGCCAGCCTGGGAAACATAGAAAAATCCTGTCTCTACAAAAAATAGAGAGCTAGGCATGGTGGTGCATGCTTGTAATCTCAGCAACTCAGAAGGCTGAGATGGGAGGAGGATCACCTGAGTCTGAGGACGTCGAGGCTACAGTGAACCTGATCGTGCCACTATACTCCAGCCTGGGCAACAGAGTGAGAGTGAGACCCTGTCTCTAAACAAAACAAAACAAAACAGATTTTGATAGCTTTTGTGGAAAATAAGGAAGAAAAAAAGGGCCCCCCCCGCTTTTTTTTTTCTTTTTGCTTATACTATATTTGCATGAAGAAACTCTGAAAGGACATAAAAGAAACTAAGAAAAGAGTTATGGAGGGAACAGGAAGGGAGATGGGGATGGGTGTGTGCTTTTCACTGGATACCTTTTTATACAGTTTCATTTTTGGATCTTATTCAGAAAAATTAAAGCTGGAAATTCTATTCCTTCATTCACCACATTTACAGGGTGAAAGAGAAATTCTGTAGGCTCGTCTCAAGAGATGCTGAAAAGCATCCGTGGAAGGCTGGCACCACCTGTCACAAGCGCCTTTTTCCAGATGAGTACCTAGAGCACCTGCCTTGGCAGGAGAGTTCCCCAGGACTCATCGTAGAACTTCTGGCTGGACTCCCTGAGGCCATGGAGAATTGCCAGGGTAGGGGTTACAAAGAAAGATGTCCTCCCTTAGAAATAATTAGTTTGAAGGCTCCTAATCTGCATGTGGTCTTGGAAAGTAGGATCCAGCAAACCTGGATGTGTGTAAGCCACTGGAGATTTCTGGTGTCTTGGATGAAGCTGGGAATTCCAACTCTACCTCAAGCTGTGCACCCTCAAACTCTCGAAAGCCTCAGTTTACTCATCCGCAACATGAGTTAATAGTCCCCAACCCCCATGGGGTGGACATGGGAATGATGATGTTAAAAGACATACTCTCTCTAATCCCTACTGCTTCCAGGAGGCCCTTCAGAATGACACTGAACACTGCACACAGTGTAAGCAGCATGACTGATCTCTCGCAAGTCCTGCATAAGGTAGCAATTCGAATCTCAAACATGAGGATCTAACAGTGCCACTTCTGCAGCAGCAGAAGACTGAGGGATTGTAAGAATCTTTCGAATCATTTGCTCAGATTACTCCCAGATTACTCTGGGACTATTTCCTGACATGTGAAGAACAATTTCTACTTCAGTAAGGTGTCCATTGCCTGCCACTAACTTTTCATTTTCACAGAGAATGGCAGAAATTAGAATTGGGAGATTCTGATAATTCTGGCAAGTGGAGTGCAGGTGGGAGTGAGGATGTACTGAGAGGGGCTGCATTACTCTAAAGGGCCTATGAGGACTTGGGGGCAGCATTTGTTCCCCTCTCTAGTGGCCCTTCCTGTTTTGTCCAAGTGTCCCTCTGATGAGCCCAGTGGGTGAACACAGAGCAGGTGACACACACTTTGGACAGGTGAGGCAGTCGGCGGGTGAGTCATTTCCTTACCAGGAACCTCTGTGTGCAGTCACCTCTCCTGCGGCTGGGTGGCAGTCTGCACTCATTCTGTGTCTCACCTCTTCCCTCCGGGGAATGACTCTGAGCAGGCACTTTTAGGGACTTCAAAGAGACTGCCACATGCAGATGAGATGAGCCATGTGCCTGTCAGGCCCGGCTCACCAGGGCCAGCTTGAAAGGCATATCTGAATTGAATCAAATGCATTCACCCATAAACTGAGGATGTGACTATGTACAAACAATGACAACAACAATCACTGACAGCCAAGCATTTCAGTGCTCTGGGTGTTGGAGGTAACTTACAGCCAGTGTCTAATTCACAGCTGCCGTGAAGTTAGCTAACCTCACCAAAAGCTCCCTGTGCTTGAGGATGGAGGAAAGACAGAACAGCAGAGAAGGACGGGCATCCGTTAGGAGAAGGCTGGCCGGGTGTCTAAATCATCCCACCTGCTCCATTTGTCTGTGGGGTCACTATCACATATTTGATCATATGATACATTTCATAACCCCCCTTACCCCCATCAGTGAAACTTGTGCAGCAAGGGGAGCTATTTGTGTTCAGTGTGGTACCAAGAGCACTGGGATAGTGAAGACAATCGCTAGTGGATGTCACAGGTCTCTGCTGTTGGTCTTCAATGATCCAGGTGGTCTTCTGGTGAAGATGCAAAGGGGATACACTCCAAGTTGCAGGTGACATGAAGCTTCATGTTTTATGTTAGAGAATACATGGACTAAATCTAAAAGACAACACCAAGGGTAATGTAAAGTTCTACTTAGGTTTAAAAATAAAAACTTTTTTTTCTTTTTTTAAAGTCACCACCTCATATTCAGAATGATCCCAGCACTTTGAGAGGCAGAGGCAGGAGGATCTCTGGAGGACAGGAGTTTGAGACCAGCCTGGACAACACAGTGAGACCCCCTTCTCTACCAAAAAATATTTTATAATTAGCCAGGCATGGTGGCACATGCCTGTAGTCCCAGCTCCTCCCCAGGCTAAGGTAAAGGGTCACTTGAGCTCAGAAGTTCAAGGCTGCAATAAGCTATGATTGCTTCACCGCACTCCAGCCTAAGCGACAGAGTGAGATCTTGTCTCTAAAAAACAACAACAAAAAAAAATGCAGAATTAGAGAGATGTGGTTTTGTAGCATGTTCCCACACAGAGTGGCAGGGAGGTCAGCCCGGTGCGAGTGCAGTGCCCGGGTCCAACAGATGGGTATGGATGCCAGAACCAGACAAGGGAGGTCACTGTGCCCACCTGAAGAGGGACTTTGGAAATTGTCAAGTAGATGCTGTGGAAGGCAGCACAAGGTCAAGGGTAGCTAAACACTTCAGCACGTGAAGAGTCTTTCCAGGAACCGTGAGAAGAAGGAAGAGCTTGAACACAAGTGGTGAGATCCATGAAACTGGAAGGGCTTTGGTGGGGAAGAGCTGGGGCTCACGCAAGAATTCAGCAGTTTCTGGGACAGAATATGCGCTCGATGGATAAGTATGAGCATGTTGAATTATGACCATCCTTCCCATCATGGCTATGCTTATATGACCTCGGGGGCAGAGCTAGGTCCAAAACATGGACATGCCAGAGAATAGGGTCTGGAAAATTTATAGATTGTCTTCTTAGTTGGCTCTTTACAGTGATGCACTGGGCTGCGTCTGAGGGAGGGAAAGGGCTTACAGATTAGACAGCCCTCTAGGGACTCACAGAGAGGGTCTTGTATGGTGGGAAGTGCCCTTCACACTGAGAATGGTGATTCCAAGTGAAGAGTGTCTAAGTAATGATGATGACTCCATGCTGGATGGTTGAGCAACCGCCACTGTGGGTCACCTCACCCATGCATCACAGAGGATCAAAGAGGACCCTCGATCATGTCCACACAACTAGCAAGAGGAAGGCAGGACTGGCCCAAGGATTCTTATTCCACATCAATAGAGTTTTTAATGTTCCCAGAGTGTCCCTGATTACCTCTTCATGCCCCTGCACTAGCTGCCATATTCATACAGGAAAGCACATCGGCACCTGGGTCTCCCCTGCTAACAGCCCCCCGCACAACTGCACTGCTTACCACCTGCCCTGACAGGCCTCAGTTAACATTCACTGAATAATGAATAAATACCTAAACACATGGACACTTGAACCTCTTCCCTTAGATGTCCAGCATATTACACCTAATGCTGCCCCTGTGTGTCATCAAATGAAACATAGAGGCAGGATTGTGGTATTCCTCCAATGCCAGAGCTGGAGGAGAGAGATCATTGCTGGAATGGAGATCTGGGGCCCAGAGAACAAGTCCTATGGTCAGGAGTAAGTGATAAAAAGCTACTAATTCCAATCCAAATAGCTAATGCTATTGAATACCTACTATGTGGAGGACTTTCCTAAGAATTTTTCTTGCAAGAACTTTTTGCATTCTCGGAACAACCCTCTGTGGTCATCGTTCATCTATTCCTAGTTTATAGGTGAGGAAACTGAGGTCAGCAGGTGTTAAGTAACTTGCCATGCGTGCAGTAAGCAGCTGGCTGAGCTGAGGCTCAGCCCTGGTGGTGGCTTCATCACTTTGCCTCGTGAGCCCCTCCAAGATCACAAGGACCAGCAAACTACAGCAAACTGGGGAATAGTCAGGAGTAAAATCATGTGGGGAACTTGAGGGGCGACTTCAGGGAAGGGACAGCCCTGTGTCTCAGTCCGTGATCCCACACACAGAAGGACGTTATTTGTGCTCAAGGTAAGTTGAGCAGGCAGGGCATGGGAGAGAAAAGAGGCTCAGGCCTGGAGCCCCAGGTCTGCTTATTTCACCCACAGCTTGTATGTTTCTTGTCAATTGTGCCTGAACATAGTGTAACGCTTTTCCCTTAAAAAACCCAGAGTAAAGTTTGGGGAATTTGTAGGCTACTAATAAGAACCAAGCCTGAGGCTTCTATATGCCAATCTATTTATAGTTCCTGGAATGGCTTTACACAAACAAGAATAAGGCTGTCTGCCCTATGCAGGAAAGTTCATGTGCAAGTGCCACAAGGCTATACAGGCTGGCTGCATGTGCCCTGCACCTAAGGCCCCCAGCCCAAGGGAACCCTCAGTACAAACAGCAGAGATGCTCTGGGTGCCAGGGCGTCCCCCTCAACAGGTTCCCTTGCCCTGGCATGGGCATGTGAGGCCTGAGAGCCCACTGGAGGTGGAGACATTGAGGTTTTCACTAATGGCCACTCGTGGCAGAGGCCAAGGACCCCGATCTGACTAGCCACTGCTCCTGACCCAGGGACTATGTATCTTAGAGGGGTCCCCAGCCCCTCTGAACACTTGCTGAGTGCCATCACAGGGCTCAATTCAGGCCCTCCACCTCATCAGAGTGACAGCTCATCTTTCAAAGCTCTCAGATCAGGAGTCTGTGTTCCACATGTAGGCTATCCAGCCTGGTAGCTTCTCACTACATGAGGCTGTGGCATTTAAATTAAAATTAATTGAAATAGATAAAACTTTCAATCCAGTTCCTAGTCACAGTAGCCACATTTCAACTGCTTAGTAGCCACATGTGGCTTGTGGCCACTGCCTCAACCAGCACAGATACAGAGCTTTCCCATTCTTGCAGAAGGTTCTATCTGACAGTGCTGTGCTAGAGGGTTTGGGAAGCCACAGGAAGCCACCTTGTGACTTCCCCGGGTCCTCTGAGAGTTTTCTGTTTCTGCCTCCTCTACTGTCACTGCCATCTTTTGGCCTTTGGACTGAGACAGGAAGCCCAGGCTGGGAGAGGCCCAGCAACAGTTAGCAGCAAGCAGAGCAAGGCGCACAGAGGGTGCCCCATCAGATACTGCTTGGCGCAGTTGCTGAGACTGGGAGCTCACACCGTGGCCAGGAGAGCAGCGACACATTTCCGGTAGCAGAGCCTATGGTTAGAGGACAGATCACGAGAAGTGTGGGGTTCACCCAGCTGGAGCAGGCCCTGAGCAGCTCCCAGAGCCCCCCACACACTGAGGCTCCAGGGGTCAAAGTTGCAATGGTAGCAGCCACCACAGACAATGGACGCTCCCGCCCAGGTTTCCTGGCATCACCTAAGCCCAAGATTGTTTGACGACACCTGGACCATTGCAACAAGCAAGGATCCCCGGTAATGACAGAATCTGAATCTCCCAATAACCAGGTGGAGCGGGTGAGGTACGGCAGGGTGAGCTTGGAGCAGATTTAATATAATTTAGAGATTTCTAGATTAAGGACATGGCACATATTTGATACCTTAGCATTAGAGACTGGAATTCATACCCACTAAACAAATACATTGAGCCAGGATATCACATTATTACAGAGGGAATAAGGAGGATGAAATTAAAACAGGGACAAGACAGAGAATCCTGTTCTAAAATCCTGCTTGTCATTTCCAAAGCTTCAGTGAGCCTTGAGGATGTCGGGCTCACCAACAGTACATGAAACCAAGCCTACTTGCCTTCCTCAGAGGCAAGAGTGAGGTCCACATTTCTCGGCGCGCAGCTCTGGGTAATCCACAATTCCGGAGCCGCCCCTGGAGAGACCACCCTGTGTTAGCCAGGGCGAGCCCTTCTGTGGTTGCTCTCTGCCCTTCTGGAGCCTACATGGCCGCTGGGCACACTGGACACAGCGCATGGGGCCTGTGATACTGTTAGGGGCCTGCAAAAGGGTTTTAATTTTGATTTATTTTAAAATCGAGGAAAATCACAAATAAATGAAAATGAATGTATAATAATGAATCAACCTGAATGACATTTATCTTTCTGCCAGGGCAGTCAGTCACACTCTGCTTTTTCATAAGAAAGTGATCTGCAAAGACCAAAGCACCTGGGGTCCCTGGGCATCACCACAAGACCATGACCCTTGCCCCCTATACCAGAGACCCAAAAGGCAACTCCACACAAAGGTGACCCTGATACTCTCACAAACACACCTGCAGATTGAATTTCAGCAGGAATATTTTTCCCTCCTTCCTCTGCATCCAGCTCCAAAAATAGTCAAATCTCCAGGCAAAGTATCTGGTCACCCAAAGGCCTGTGACCATCTGCCTGTTCTGCCATCCTTCACACTGGTTTCCTTCCTTTACATTGTCTTATGGCTTCATGAAGGCTGCTGGAGTTCCAGCCATCACCTCTGCATTCCAGACGGAGGAAGGAGGGAAGTCGGATGCAAAAGGCTTAGCCTGTTAGATGCCAGGCTCCTTTAGAGAGCTTTTCTAGAATCCCCAGCTAACCCTTTCAGCCTACATCTTTCATTGGCCACCCTATCTGTAAAGGAGACTAGGAAATAGCATTTTTAAACTGGGTACACTGTTGTCCCTAACAACACGGGGTTATGGTTGACAACAGAGAAAGCCGAAGAGAATGCATACTAGAAGTCTCTACAACAGAGCACTGAAGACAACCAGACAGATATTGTATCACAGGACTCTGTCCTGTGAGTGGACCTGGGGACAAATCACTTAGCACCTCTGTAACCAGGGTCTACTTTGTGAAATAACCACATGGCCCACACCAGAAGCATCAGGAAGGGTACCAGGGAGATGGTGGCTTCAAGGACTTTGGACAACTTGGAGGAGGATAACTTAAAGAGATAGAAATCACCTGTTTGATTTTTGTATTAAAATCAAGTAGGATTTATTTTCATTCATGCATTTAATCAATATTTATCATGTACTTAATAAAATAACAAAAACAATTCAAACACCATTCTGTTGACTGATGGCTGACTTGGGGTCAGGCATGGTTCCAGATCCTTTGCCCATGTGGTCTCACTTAATCCTCAGAACCATACATGTCAGAGTCTATCATTATCAGCCCCATCGTTCAGATGTGGAATTGGGACAAAGAGGTGTTAAGGATGAGCTGAGGGTCACACTGTTAATACATAGAGGAGCCCAGCTTTGAACCAGCAGCCTAGCTCTTAGACCCCAAGGAGGTGGTGGTGAATTGGCAGACAAGGTCTCACCTATTTTTGTCTTTCTAGTGAAACGTAGATAAGCCCAATTATGTAAGGCCATCATAAATTCCCCCAGGAGACTGGCACAGGGAGATGGGGCTACTCTCACCTTCTGCAGCACACCAGGAATCTCTGCTGTGACTGGGTTCAAGACCCACCCCTTCCCTCAAAGCCAACTCTTCCTGAGTCAGGACCACATCCATTGAGTCCCAAGGTGCAGCAAAGAAACTGTCCCCACTTGGCTTCAAAAGCCAGGGTACTTTCCAGCAGTGAGCCAAATGGCTGGTTGCTTAGAATTTTTAGAACAGGTTCATCTCCAAGGACATGGAGTCTATTCACATAATTCAACTTTATCAAAGGTCAGAGAAGCTGGAACTGTCACATACCAATTATCTATTGGCATATTCAGGGCTCACGTGGAGGTGGTGGGTTTTGGAAGGACGGTGTCTGCTGCTATTTCACCTTGCACCTGGGTCCCCTCCTGTGTGTTCCTTGCTCTGCATCATCTCAGGGCCTTGCTTCACTCCTCCAGCTTTCTCCTCCAGCTCCTTTACAGATAGGGTGGCCAGTGAAAGGCTAAGCTGAAAGGGTTAGCTGGGTATTCAAGGAAAGGAGTCTGACATCTAGGAGGCTTTGTCTTTTGCCCCCCACTTCCTTCCTCTCTTCTGTCTGGAATGCAGAGGTGATGGCAGGAGCTCCAGCAGCCTTCTTGAAGCCATAAGATAAGTTGGAGGGAGGAAGCCAGTGCTAAGGATGGCAGAGTAGGCAGATGGCTGAACTGGCTGCCTGTTGACCCTTGTCCTAGACAACCTGCTTCCTGTTTGAGGACAGGATGGAAAGGGCAACCAAACCCTTTTCCTGTGCAAGAGAAATTAAGCCTGCCTCTTTTTGGAGCCCTTGCTATTTTACAAATTTTCCTTTATATCTAGCTGAATTGATAGAAACTTATACATTCCTCTCACACTCTGTAAGTGATTTGCCCAGTGAGAACAACTAAGATAATACATTTTCTGCTATCATTAAACTTCCTGTGATTTTCAGTCCAGTATATTTTTTAAAAGGACAGGATGAAGAGAAGAGCTAAAAGCCCCTGCAGCAGAAGCCCTCACTTGCAGGGTAATCACTCCTAGAAGCAAAAGATAAGCAGGAAAACCACAATGGATAAGATCTGCCATCACCCTTAGCTTTTCTTCTTACACAAAGTACAATAACATCTGTTTTTTTCTCATCAGAAGGAATCCTCTGAGACCACCAAGCATCCTGCCCACTCCTCCTTCCTGACGGCCGAACTTCCTTCTGATCTATTATTGGCTTTCCTTCGCCTGAGCTCTGTGATCTAGCCAGAACCCTCCAGAACTTATAGGGAGTCCAGTGCTTGCCCAGCAGCTCTGAGCCAGGCCCACAGCTTCCTAGCCACAGCACCGGGGGCAGAGGGAGGTCCCCTGGATTATGGCAAAGGGGGAAGTTGCTGGAAAAAAAACTCCCCACAAATGACCACCATCTACAATTGACCAACAAAGTGCACATAGTTCTCAGCATTCAAAGCCTAAACAATCAGGATGGAGACGTATAAAGCATTCAATGCTTCACATTGACAGGCCGACCCCAGAAAAGGCAGAGGGATCAAAAGGACACAGCAGTACTCCTTCAGCATGCGCCAGGACCTGGCGGAATGGAAGGGAGCATCTGCACTGCACAAACTTCAATGATCTTCTTCAGAACTGACGAGGAAGGGCCATGTTATGTTCACCCTGGGTTCAGTTTTAAGTGTATCTTAGTTAATATTTTTCAATATGAGTCATCTCTAGATATTGTGATCATTTCCAAATAACCAGACTCTAGATGACTAGAAATTTACTCTAGCTGGCTTTATACAGGAAGTGTGAGGACAGAATCCAGCTGCTTCCACTCCAGGGTAGGTCCGAGGCCAACTGTCCCGGGTTTCCTGGCCTGTGGCGTCAGTCTGGTTGGATTGCATACAAAGCCCCGCAGATCTCCTGCTTCTCCTGATTCTCCTGTCCTGAGTGAGTGCAAGGGGCTCTCCTGTCACCGGTGCATTCTTTGAAGCAGATGCTGTGCCTGATACCTGCTGGAGAGTCCCACGGCCGTGAGTGAGTTCAGGAACCTGCCATCCTTCCTATCTTCCAGGGTGGATACTGGGGTCGGGGGAGGTTTAAGGGAACGTCCATAAAGTTGCCACCATATTGTTGGGGCTGAATGCAATGAGAGTTCTTATTGTGATGATGTCAGTGACAATGACAATGATGATGATGATGACATCTAGAATTCCAAGGTTTCCTGGGGAGAACCAAGGAGGATGTCCCATTTACCTAATAAATAAATGTCCTGTGAATGCAGAACATGTCATGTAATTGATGACACAAAAGGGATCTCACTTTCAGGGGACGAGAATCCGTTCTTTATGGACTCTCACAGGGCAGAGGGACCCAGGTAGAGATACTAAGCTGTCTGTTATATTTCTGAATGAATGAGTATGTAGGTAACAATTATCGTGTCTCCCTGTAACTTGCGTGCTCATCATAAAATCTTCACAAGAACTCATAACATTCAGACTATGACTATCTCGTTTTACAATGAGGAAGGCGGGACACGAAGGAATAAAGTAACTTGCCCGACCTGGGGATGAGCTCACCACACAACCACCAAGGGTGGGAACACCAGTCAGGTACTTCAGAAAACACTGGGCATGAGGTAGACCAGGTAGACCAGGTCCAGGTGCTGATGACAGGCGGAGCGTGGGAGACAGGCCCAGTGAGCCTCAGGCCAGTCTCGAGGCTAAGGACTCCAGGACAGCCAGGCACTGGCCAACTTCTAGCTGTCACCACTGTCTGCATTTCATTTCTGCAGCTCAATGGCCTTTAAAATGCACGCTCAGCTTCTACCCTCGGTTTTGCTCTGCACCTGCTGCCTGCATCTATGCTTAACCATCGGCTCCCTCTGTTTGCTGGGGAAACGTGACCAAGCAACAAATCATGTCAATAAATGCTTCATATTCAGGGATGCCCAAGGTCTTATCTCCTGATCACAGAAGTGATCGTATCATCCCCGCCTCCCTCATTGGCTTGTTTCTAATGGGTAGGAGGTGACTCAACTCCTAGCGTCCACACAGCTGCCCGAATTCTGCATGAAAGAACATGATCAATGTCTAGGATAAAAATCAGCCACCTCAAAACCCTTTACAGGATTGAAGGACGTGGGACCCAGTGATTAGCACATGTCTGGGGCCCGGTGCCTTCTCTGAAACAAGGATGAGAGAGTGTTGGTGTCCACATCACACTGAAGCGCTGTCTGCGGCAGTCTGCCTTTTACAGGCTCCCATCTTCATGAAGGTGGCAGGTCTCCGAGGGCTTACAAAGAGGACTCACCCAGAGACACAAGCGCAGCTGTTCTCCTGGCTTAGAAATGCCTGGTGCCTGACTTGCAGAGGCCCCCAATTGGCGCTGGGATTCTTAGCAGCCTTGGAAACAACCGCTGCCCACGTTGGATCTGCAGGATCTTTCTTGAAAAAGCCCATAGAGCAAACTCAAGAGCCAAAAACCCAAATGCCTTCAGAGGGCAGCTTAATAAGACAGCCTAGCAGAGTTAGTGTTGATGGCCCTGTTGTGGGGGCCAGGCAGCTGCTAACCCACAGCGTCCTCCTGGCAGCCCCACAAGGCTGGCAGGCCCTCAGCCCAGCTTCTGCGCTTCCCTCTGATCACACTCTCCAAGCTGTGTGGCATCAGGGTGTGGCCGGGCCTGAGATCCGGAGAGCACAGACCCCACCCACAGTTATCTCAACACAGAACAACAATCCTGAGCAGGCCAAACAGGACCTGGTGGGGGACGCCTTCGCCAGGGCTGCATCTGGTCCCGGAGCTGCTGGCTTGCAGCCCAGCAATTTCATGTAATTTTTTAAATTTTCTCAATATTTGTCTTCCTTTATCTATGGAAGAGTAAGGTTCTGGGGAGGTTTTCTTCCTTGGAAGCTTGCTCTCTCATTTTAAGCTGACTTAATCTTCCCACGCTATGCGTCACATGCAGAGCGCCAACTTTGAAGTTCACTCGGTGACCGAGTCTCCCGCCCAATCCCTCGGCGAGGGTGACGCGCAAGCAGAACATCTCAAGGCTCCAAATGCAGCCTGCGCCCTCCGCGGCCCTAGCCTTAATAAATACTACATTTTTCATTTCAAAAACTGTGCTCCTTCTGTTCCCTGAAGCCAATCTAAAAATTGTCAACATCAGCCAAAGTTTGGAAGCCAAATGTACGTGCTCCTGCCTTAGATACAGATCCCTTAGCAGAGGGGGCCTCTCAGTCGCAGCCCAGAGGAGCTGGGACCCAAGCTGGGAGCTGGTCACTTACACAAGGGAGGCATCCAAAGTCTATTTTAGCCAAAGATCCACCAGCCAAGCCTTCCTGCGGGGACCGGCCAGCCACCGTGCTGTACTAAGGGGCAGACTGAACATTGTCTTAGCTGCTCCAATTTTAGAAATTGGGTGCTGACTCATTATTAACCCAGGAAGCCCACACACTCAAATGACTGTACTGAAAAAGCTCCCTGTCATGCCCTGCCTACTGATGTGCTGCTTTTTAAGCAAATTTGAAAAATGTTTATCATAAGGTATTTACGACATTTTAACCGTTTCATTTACAGTAACTAGAACAACATTCAAAAAAAGTGTTTCCTGTATTTTACTTGACAGTAAAGCTAAGCTTCATCGGAATACTAACAGCCTGAGAAATACTTACCAAGATCAAGTCAGGCTCAAAGACCGAGCGGCCCCCTCCTCAGTTCTCCCCAGACCCCCACCCCCCAGGGCTGGCCCCCAGCATTTGTACATTCTTCCTGATTTTACCACAGTTTGAGACTTTCAATGTTAAGAGAAAGGGACGCAAACTAACTCTTGCAATCATTCATATGCTTTTAGAGAAGGCAGCCAAAGTTCTGCCTCTGGTATTTCTTGCACTGAAATTGGGCAGCTCAGACCACAGGGCCAGAAATGGCCCAGGAGCTGCCTCTCCTGCACCTCTGCAAAGCGGAAGCTCAGCCAGCCTCAGCCCCCTGGGTTAGCACAAGTATACCCACTTCCATCGCTAAGCTTCACTTCGGCTTCTCAGAGTCCCGAGCAGCTTATTCTCCAGCCAAGCACCGCAATCTCTTCCAAGACAACAAAATGTGCAACCGGCATCTGCATGCTCACAACGAAGGACTGAGAAACACCTCCTGACAGTCACGCTACAAGAGGTACCACAGGTCTGAGGGCAGGGGCAGCCACTTTTCTAAAACGACAGATCTTCAAAGTCTGAAAGAAGCGCAGTGTGCCCCCCAGGACGCAGCAGCCTTTCCCACAGCTCAGACTCTAAGACAAACTGCAGAAGTGACCCTAAAAATGACAGACGCATACTCACCAGGGAGAGGCTGGTGGCTCCACCTTCTCAGGAACTGTGCTGTGAAGGTCTGAAGACACGCAGGGGCTTGGGCACCGCTTGCCTAGAATGTCAGTTTGAAACTTAAAAAGCAGCAACCATACAGTCATTCATTTCCCTCCATTCCCAGTGATGTCCACACGACTAAGAAGGAAAAAAAAGGCGCACACCTCAGCCTTCATTCTCATTGGAACGAGATGACTCATGCTGACTCATAGCCACCACTTCCTCTCCCGACATTCTCTTCATACTTGTGAGCTGGGCTGGTCCCGTTCCCAGGGTCCCTGCAGCCCTTCCTGGAAGAGCAGCCTTCCTGATTCTCTCAGAGAGACCCAAACACTGACCCCACATGGGACTCAAGGATCGCCCACACAGGGGAAATGCTTTATTTAGGAGTCTTGAGAACAGTTGGAAAATAAAATGCATGAACTTTGTGTGCATTTGAATTTCGAAGACATACTAAGATTTTGTAATGTGCTACAGGCTTATGTGTGAAATTCTTGCTCTTTTCAAGGCAGTTCAGAGTAGAAAGAAGGATGAGATAATTCTGATTGTTTTAAGTGTTCAGGTTTACTTTGCCCTGGTAAAACCTGTTTCGGTGCCTATTTTCTTCTGCATACATTCCTCCGACATAACAATTCACAGAGCTAAAATCATCATCTCTTCCAAGCTGTCTGTTAGGGAGGCTGGTGCCCTCTTTTTAAGTATACATGGCTTACATCTTTTCTATCCGTCTCTCAGACTTCAAGAATATGCTAGGTTCAAATAGTAAATCACAAAGAATTAAATGAAGGTAGAGCAATCTAACTCTTAACAGTTGTTGGAGAATGTTTATCTGCAAGAATCAAGAGTTGTTGCTACCTCCTGGTTTTCTTTTGAATGATGCAGAGGGCTGGGCAGCCTCCCACGGCTTCAAGCATTTTTAAATTATGAGAAGCGCTGCGAGTGCACAGAATCCATGTGATGCTTAGCAGCTGCTCGAGAAGCCACAAAAGGCTGTCGTGATTGCATTCGGCCAACTC
Source organism: Plecturocebus donacophilus (assembly GCA_004027715.1). NCBI lineage: Eukaryota > Metazoa > Chordata > Mammalia > Primates > Pitheciidae > Plecturocebus > Plecturocebus donacophilus. The sequence continues at coordinate 43,392 of PVKP010010041.1, forward strand.
AGGGTTTCTAGGGGTTGACACAGGCAAGGTCACAGATGAACAATGGTGCCCTTGAAGCCTTTTTTGGCTTAGTACCTGATGCTCTGTAGGCTATATTCTGATACTCCTAAAGGTTTACAGCAAATAAGGAAAACATATTTTGTTGGGGACATGAGACCCAGTCTTCATTTACAGCTAGATTCATCTCAGAGAAAAAATACTTATTCCTTTTCCAGATCTCAGATCTTTTATCGGGAAGTTCAGGGCATTTTTTCCACCAGGCAATACCAAGTGCTGTGAATTCTCTATGAAAGTTGTAGCATATTGGCCATTTGGCCAAATAGTCTCATTCCTTGCATTTTTGTTTTTTATGGTTTTTCCCCCAGGAGAGTTCAAAGCCTGCCAGTTTTTCAGTATTTAGGAATGTCTTTATTGTGCAATTCATTGCAGTGCCTTTCCTTTAGGAGGAGAGTGGGGAACTGGGAGGAGGCACAGCCCCAGAGACTGTCTTCAGCCCAGCCCTCTCATCCACAAGGGACTTGTCTGAGGCCCCAGGGCTGTGGCGGCCCCACTAGAAGAATGCATTAACCAGGAGCTCCGCAGAGTCCATGGGTTGCTATGTTTGTTCTCTATGTGGAAAGCCAACCTTTACCTTCTTTGTGAAGACTTTTATTAAGTCAACTCATTAATTCCTGGGAGAACTGAAAATAAAAATTAATTTCAAAAAATTACACCAGGAATGAAAGAAATTTGAAATAGTTAGAAAACATGGGCTCCAAGTAGGGCCACTCTTTCCTACCACATTAGCGTGGTTTCTTCCACAGTGGCACTGTTACAGGAGCCTTCTGGAACATTCTGGGACTGGAGACACAGCCAGGCCTGCTCCCAAAGGAGCAATCTGAACTGCCACCATGAAGAGTGAGTGGAACTATGTCCCCCCAGGGCAGTGTTGTATTTGAAGATAATCCCATAAATGCTAAATCTTAATTCCTAATTGACTTCAGTCCTTCTCATTTGGCAATGGGCTGGAAAGTGGGGAAAGGTGCTCATATGAGAAGGGGGAAGCCATTCCCAATATACTAATAGATAAGTCATTCATTAAGGCATATGAGCACCAGCCCCTACATAACTTATAATATGGAATTTTCTGGAACAGATTCTCTTTAAGCTGGCTCTGAATATACTACCAAAAAGGAAACAATGATGACATTTTAAATACCACTACCTTGAAACGCTGAACATCTGCATGCTCCTTCCCCAAAGAAAATAGCACTGGAAAAATGTAGGTTTCATGAAATTAGGAAAACCAAACAAATTTCATTTCTAAAGACAATGTACATTCCAGCATGTCATAGAATTATAAATACTGATGACTCACAGTAAACCTATCTAATATGTGCCAGTAACTCTCCAAAACACACACAAGTATTAAGTTTTCTGATCCTTCCAGTAGGCCTACACCAAAAATAAGTGATATCCTGCCCACTTTTTAGCAAAGAAACAGAGGAGTTCAGGAGCCTGCCCAAGGTTGCAGAGCCTGGATGTGAGCCCAGGCCTCCTGGTTTCAGAGTCCACATTCCTAATCACCAAGCCAGGCAAATGCCCACAAGTGACTTTTTAAACGTCTTCGCACACACATTGCCTAAACTCATGATTTATTCTTCCAAATTCCTCAGACATACATGAGGCAAAGGCACTTTCTCTTCATTTGAGAAGTGAATAAAAATCCTAATTTTCAAGTGACCTAGCTCTTAAAATAATATCAATTCTATTTAATGAAAAGAGCCAATTAAAATTATACATTGGACACTTCCCAGAAAATACCATGAAGCTGCCCACACTACCAATATCTCCAGCTGCACTGCTCCTCCTACCTGGAGGACACAAGGCCGTTAGAGGCACTCACATCCCTGCCTTCAATAACACCTTCATAGCCGGTCTCTTCATCATCCTCCATCCAGAAGAAATTTCACGCCTCATTTCAAATCTAGACCCTCCCCCGACACCTCATTTGTTCTGTAGGATTTTGCTCCTAACCACACTTAGGCTCTTTCCCTCCAATATCCTTAATCACTTCCTGTCTGTGAGCTTAAGCACAGGCCCGAGTCTCTTTCATCCCAATAACTCCATCCCTGCCTTTGACCCTATGGAGTAGACCCAATGGGTTCCCCCACATTCATTCCATTCCTCCCCCATTGGTAGTAGCCTTGACATTTGGTTAAGATGGACTCCACCCTCATAACCAGGGGAGTCTTCTGATTGGCTAAGCAAAACAAGGGCCACCCCTGGCCGCTGAGAATGGCTCCTAGATGGGCTCCCAGGCCCATGTCAGTTAGGGCATGTTTTTTCTAGCCACAGAGGTAAGCTCAGGGGTGCCCAGCTGGAGCAAAAAGCCCAAAACTACACTGGTTGCCTCTGGGAAGAAACAACAGAGAAGAACACACAGAACTAAAGAGTCTCTTTCTTGCTTTCAAGTTTCAAAAGTCCAGGACAAGGCATTTGCTGTAGTTTAAATGTGTTCCTCAAAAGTTCATGTGTTGTAAACTTGGTTTCCAATGCAGGAATATTGAGAGGTGGGACCTTTGGGAGATGATTGGGTCATGAGGGCTCTGATCTCATGAATGGACCCATTCACAAATTAATGAATTAATGGGTTATCACAAAGGTGGGTCTCATATGAAAGTCACTTTGGCCATCTCTGGTGAGCCCTCACAGCATGTGTTGCCCTGAGCCATCTCAGGACTCTGCAGAGAGTCCCCACCAGTAAGAAGGCCCTCACCAGGTGCAGCCCCTGAACCTTGGACTTCCCACACTCCAGAACTGTAAAAAATAAATTTCCCTTTTTTATAAATTACTCAGTGTCAGGTGCTCAATGGTAGCAACAAAAAATGGACTAAGACCATATTATAAAGAGAAAAAAAAAGCCTTGTAAGAATGGGTGAAGTCAGGCAACAATGTATAGTTGTACAGATTATATACTGCACAACCCAGTGGAATAAATTCATACAGGTTGTGATGTGCACAACTGTATGTGGCAAAGCTGGGTGTAGTAACAGGCGATACCATCCCAAGATCGTATAAGGATTCCACAGGCTGGGTGATGAAGAGAGTTAAAAGGAAAAGGACAGAAGGAAGAGTGTGAACCCTGTTTCCCAAGAGGGGTGCTGGGAAGGAGAAGCATCATCACTCATCCCAGAGCAGTTCAGGGACTCCGAGAACAAAGAGACATCTGAAATGGGACGATAGGATGTAACAGTTTGATTGGCACCTGGACGCAGTGGTTCATGCCTGTAATCCTAGCACTTTGAGAGGCCAAGGAGGGTGGATCATGAGGTCAGAAGTTCTAGAACAGCCTGGCCAACATGGTGAAACTCCATCTCTACTAAAAATACAAAAATTAGCCAGGTGTGGTCGTGTGTACTTGTAATGAAGTAATCCCAGCTACTGGGGAGGCTGAGGCAGGAGAATCACTTGAACCCAGGAGGTGGAGGTTGCAGTGAGCCAAGATTGTGTCACTGCACTCCAGCCTGGGTGACGGAGCAAGACTCCATCTCAAAAAAAAAAAAAAGTTTGATTGGCAGTGCTTTTTTCTTCCTTAGTGGAACTGTAACTTAATGGTGCATCTTATAATTGAGGGCATCTTAAATTAGAAGTAATGTAGTCTGTAAAGTTAGGAAATTGCATGAGGTCATCACAGAAATGAATGTAGAAAAAAAAAAAAAAACAAGCAAGAACTGAACCCTGGAGCTCTGCAGTTTTAGGAGGTCAGGGGATGAGGAGGAGCCAGCAAAGATGGGGATGGGGAAGTAAGGGCTGGTGAGGTGGGAGGGAAGCCTGAAGAGTATGGCACCTTCAAGGGCAAGTGAAGAAGGCGCTTTAAAAAGGAGAGACTGAGCACCTGCATATTCCCTGCTAAAAGGACATGTGAGGTGGAGACAGAAGACTGTCTGTGGATTTGGCAAAAAAAGGATTTGTTGGAGAAGAGGGTGTGAAAAGCTCTGAATTGTGTGAGGAGAGAAAAAGGGAATGAAATTGAAGACAGAACAGACACTGCTTTCTAGAAATAAGGCTATAACTGGAGGGGGAAATGGGGTAGAGAGAGATTTCCTTATTTGTTAAGATGGGGAAAAAGCCCATCTGTGTACTTGCTGATAGATATAATTTAATAGAAAGAGAAAAACTGATGATGCAAGAGAGAATGAGAAGGAATTTGGTGGAGTAGGAAGGAGGCTAGAACCTACTGCTCGAGGAGAGGGGTTGGCCTTGGTGAGGGAGAGTCTATCTACATGACAGGACATGGACCAGGCAGAGAGGTATGCTCTTTCAGTTTTCATACTTTGTAAAAGAAGAAACATCAATTTTAAAAATTCAATAACAAATAGAACATGAAAATAGTCTGTCCAAAAACCTTAAAACATTACAGATGAAACTAAAGCCCCCTTTGGTGGTGTTGTAGGATTTTATTTATTTTGATTTTTGAGAACTATCCCATTGTATGTTTATACCACAGGTTGTTTATCCATTCACCTGTTGAGGGAAATTTGTTTTGTTTTCCACATTGGCTATGACAAACACAACTGCTGTAAACATGTATACATTTTTGTATGGATGTGTATTTTTCTTTTGTCTAAATAGGTAATTTACTGCTGGGTGATGCGGTAACTCTATGTTTACCCTTATAAGAAACTGTTAAACTTTCTCCAAAGTGACCATACAATCCATTTTGCATTTCGGCCAGCAATGTATGCATGAGAGACCAGTTGATCCTCATCTTTCCCCTGCTGGTATTGTCAGTATTTTTAGTTTAGCTGCTCTAATGTGCGTGTCGTGGTATGTCCTCGTAGCTTTAATTTGCATGTCCCTAATGACTAATGATGCTGAGCATCTTTTCATGTGCTCATTTGCCATCTGTGCCTCTTTGGCAAAGTGTCTATCCCAACCTTTTCTCTATTTTTTAATTGGATTCTTTGTTTTCTTACTGTTGAGGTTAGAACCACCTTTATAGATTCTAAGTACAACTTTTTAGATCAAATATGTAATTTGTAAATTTTTCTCCCAGTCTATATCTGGTCTTTTCATCCTCTTCAGCAATATGTTTTGCATAATAAAAGTATTTTGATGAAGTCCAATTAATGTTATCTTTCTTTTATGGATAGTGCTTTAGGTCTTCTAAAAAATATTTGCCTAACCCTAGTAATGAAGATTTTTCTCCTGTTTTATTCTAAAAGTTCAAGAGTTTTACATTTTATATTTAGGCATATTATCAATTCTGTGTTTTTTCACAATATATGAGGTTTAGATTGAGGAGTTTTTTTTTACTGAGGATAGCCAATAAAACACCATTTGTTAAAAAGTCTATCCATTGAATTGCTTTTTGGACTCTGTAAAAAATCACTTGGCCATATTTACATGTATTTATATTTCGGCTTTCTATTCTGTTCCATTAATCTACCAGTCTATCCTTTCCCAGTACCACAATCTCAACTACTACAGCTATATGTTAAGTCTTAAAATCAGGTATGGTTCCTCCAATTTTATTCTTCTTTTTCAAAATTATTTTGGATATTCTTGGTTTTTTTCTATATGAATTCTAGTATCAGCTCATGTGTATCTATAAAATGTTCCCTCTTGGATTTTGAAGGGAATTGCAGTAAACCTATAGATGAATTTGGGTAGAATATACTTCTTTACTATGTTAAGTCTTCCAATCTATAAACATGGTATATCTCTCTATTTACATAGTCATTATAGTTTGGTGTCTCCATCTATATGAGCTAAAAAGTATTTTCATTACAGGGTGTTGGTTTGGTGATTCTCAATAAGTCATTTTATTGTCTTTATAAGGTCCTAAATTAAACAACTCCTACAAGTATTCTTATATATATAGCTACCAAGACTTGATGCACCCACCCTATTATTTGGGTGCTGAGAGTGGGCTGAAGTATTAATAGATAAACAGCCCCTTACCCCTCCTTTTTCCTTTTTAAGAAACTCATGGGGCATCATTCTGCTCAAGCAAGCCACTTGCTTTCTGTGAGGCCTCCGGTTTTCCACTGATCCCTCTGGCCCTGATGATTCTTTTTTCTCCTCCCCTCTGCCTCTGCCCTGGGGATATTTGCCAAGATTCCTAGCTCAAATCACCTCTCTTCTCACTTATTTAGAGACTTCACCTCCCAGCACACAAGGATCATTCTCCTGGACTGATGCTGGGGTTCCTCCCTCCATGTCTCCATAAGCATTCCCAGAATGTCCATGCTTCTGGTTATGAAAGCTGAAGTCCCTGAGCTCTCCTGGCTCTCACTGCTTCCATCTACCATCAATCCATCCATCCATCCATCCATCCATCCATCCATCCAGGGGTGTGCTGGCAAGAGTTTAACAACCAGTTCTCCAAATATAAAGCAAATCTTAATTTGTAGAATTTGCTGATTTCTATAGCATAAATTCTCCCCCAATTGCCATTTGCAGACTACCAGCATGCTGTCACTGAAAGTGAGTTGGGCAGAGATAAGTAAATTTCTTCCAAAACCCAGAACAAGCCACTGCCAGCACACCACTGCATCCATCCATCACCAAACCTCCTGAGTGTCCTTATCCTTTGAGTTTTTCATACCAAAACTAACTGGTCACCCATCTGAGATCCTCAAAGAGGCACTTATTTCTGCATTTGTAAATGGTCAGATTAGTTCAGCTATTCTTAAACTTGGGTGTCTAAAGACCTCTTTGAGAATCTGATGAAAGCTGCAGCTTGCTCTCCAGAAAAAGCAGGAAAAGTATGTACAACAAATTTTGTGCACAGAACCTGTCTGTGCTGTTCCAGACTCCTTAGGTTTCCAGAGATGCTGGGATTGGAATCCCTGAACCCAGTGACCTCAAGGGTATACTGCAGCTTTAAACATTCGTCTCTGTTGACTCACACCATGGGATAAGGTAACATCTGGCAAATTAGGAAGTAACAGATACAAAAGGAATCCAAATTCCAAGTTTACATCTGTTCTTCCTGTGAATTAAAATATAAAGGAGCCTTAGAATTGAGGATACCATGGCTAATGGCAAGGACCAGCAGCCTCTTGGGCATCAGCTCTCCAGGAAAGAACGGCCCAAGGCAGAGCAGAGAGTTGTTCCTAGCTGTCGGCCAGTAACTTTGGCCATGGGGAGCTGGAGCTCTAAGTCCCGGCCATGTCACAAGGAACCTGTGCATTGTGCACAGGGCCTTCCAAGAAGCCAAAGCTCAGACTGGCATAGAGAAGTGCCTTTCTTCCTCTGAATGACCCAGATACACATCTCATGGAAACATCAACTCAAATAAGTCACATTTCACTGGATGACTTGGATTCATTCACTAGGAACGAGATGTGTTCTGCCAGCACAGCTGGAGAGGAGTGGGCTGGAGGGGCTGTTGTATCTTAGAACTGATCAAGGCCAACCTTGGCTCCTCATCTTTTGCCTTTCCCCCCAAAAGGCACCAATCTGGACTTGAACTGACAACACTGGTGCTGTAAAGTGATCCCTTTCATAGTCAAGTGGCAAAAAAAGAAAAGAAAACTAAACACTTGATATGGCTGTTGAGAAGATGCTCTAATTAAAGTCATGTGTGAGCAGATTGCATTTTGGGCTTAATTATCATGTGCAGAATAATAATATTCTTGCTAACAAGAGTCATATTGATTTCACTCATGCTGACGATGAAAGGATTTGAGGGGTAACCAAGTTCTGGGGGCAGCATAAATCTGAAAATGGGGCTGCTGACTCGTGGAAAACGGTGCAGCATCCATGGGTCCAAACCATTGAAAAGCAGAGTCCTGACTTCTTTGGTCATGTCTGTCTTCAGTTATATCAGAGCTGGTGGGAGTGAGTGGACGAGGCACTATTGATAGTTCTGGTCCTTATGAACAAAGTAGCCCAGTACATCTCACCTGCACGGCTACATCAGATTGTTAGAAAATCTGCCCAGCAGAATTTCCAAGGCAGCACTGGATTCTCAACACGTTGTAGGGTATTATTTAAGGTCATAGACTCTGGGGGCCAGAATGCCTTGATTCGAATCTGGCCTCCACTGCTGGTTGTATGACCTTGGAAATCACCTAACTTCTCTGAACCTCAGTGCAGTGGGCAGAATTCTAAACATACTTCCTCAAGATTCCTGTCTCTGTTTTTTTAGTCAAACACTAATAGATAAAACTGTGAGGGGATTTTGCAGTGTAATAAAGTCTGAGTCAATTGACCATAAAATAAGGAGAATAGATGAGTGGGCCTGACCCAGACAGGTGAGCCCTTTAAAAGCAAGGCATTGGCCAGGTGTGGTGGCTCACACCTGTAATCCCAGCACTTTGGGAGGCTGAATCACTTGAGTCTAGGAGCTCAAGACCAGCTAGGGCAACATAGTGAGATCCTGCCTATAAAAACATTTAAAATTTAGCCAGACACGGTGGTGCGTGCCTATAGTCCCAGTTACTCAAAGAGGTTGCAGTGAGCTGTGATCATGCCATTGCACTCCAGCATGGGTGACAGAACGAGACCCTGTCTCAAAAAAAAAAAAAAATGCAGAGCATTTTCTCTGGTTGAAAGCAGAAGAGGAAGTCAGAGACTCAAAGCAGCAGAGGGTCATGTATCAGGAATTCAGGCAGTCTTTAAGTGCTAAGAGTAACCCCCAGCTGACAGCCAGCAATGAAACAGAGACCTCAGTGTTATAGCCAGAAGGAACTGGATTTCTCCAAAGACTCTGATAAGCTTGCAAGTAGATTTTCCCCTAAAGCCTCCAGACATGAACACTACCCCTTGGTCATCTTGATTTTTTGTGACCCTGAGCAGAGAACCCGATGGAGTCTGCCCATAATTAGAGAACTGTGAACTCGTAAATCGGGCTTGTTTTAAAGCCACTCCATTTGCAGAAATTTGTTACACAGCATTAGAGAACTAACACATTCAGCCAATTTACAAAATGGAGATAAGAGTTTCATACTCATAGGATCATATGAGAATTAAAAATTAATATCCACAAATGTCTAGAATGTTAATAAGAACAGTCTCTAAATACTAGCTATTTTTTGTATGTGCCATGTAGCTGATAAAATCCAGATATGTGTGGTTGATGATTTGAAAGTTTTTCCACCAATACAGTATTTGAGTCATAGGCTGAAGTCAAAAGTCTAGAATTTTAAATAAATGAATCATACACTAAATATGCATCATCTTTTGAAACTCAGTGCCTATGAATAAATCTCAATGATCATAACATATTACTCAACAAAGAAGACCATAATAAAGAAAATATCAGAACACATGGAGCAAAAGACAGTCAGTTTGGAACTCAAGCATTCAACAGATCTTTAATGAGTACACACCAAATGCCAAGCTCCAACTCAGGTCCTGGGACACAGCAAGAAGAAGACACGAAAGATCCCTGTTCTCACGAAGCTTATGTTCTAGGAGGATGAGACAGAAAATAAGTACATGAGAAAAGTACAAGCTAGTGACATGAACAGTGCAAAACATTAGCATAGGGTACGCAGGAAGTGCTTGAGACGGTAGGTCATCTAGGAAGGTTACTCTGAAGAGGTGTCATTTAAGCTGAGTTCTGAATGATGACCAGGAGCCAGCCAGCAGCATTCCAGGACAAGGGAGCAGCTGACACCAAGACCCCAAGACAAAAGGGGCAGGAAAGAACCCAGGATAGCTGCTGCTTAATAAGCAACAGCAAGAGAAGACAAGATGGGGCTGGAGAAGGTGGCAAGGAAGGAGTTTGAATTTTGTGCCAGGTGTGATGAGGAGACACTGGGGGCTTTTACACAGGAGAGCGACATGATCTGATTTGAGTTTTCTGAGGATAACTTTTTTTTTTTAAGATAGGGTTTTGCTCTGTTGCAGGCTGGAGTTCAGTGGCGTAGTCATGACTCAATGCACCCCCAACCTCCTGGGCTCAAGCAATCCTCCCACCTCAGCCTCCCAAGTAGCTGGGACTACAGACACACACCACCACGCCTGGCTAATTTTTGTAGTATTTTTAAAGACAGGATTTTACTATATTTCCCAGGCTGGTCTCGAACTTCTGGGCTCAAGCAATCCACCTGCCTCAGCCTCCCAAAGTGCTGGAATTACAGGCATGTGCCACTGTGCCCAGCCCCTGAGGATCGCTCTTACTGCTAAGATAACTCTTACTGCTGGAGCCCTTATGTAGCGCCAGGTGGAAAAAAGGGAGTCCAGTGGGTTCCATGGGGTCTGATGAGTATAGTAGAGATGGAAAGATAAGGACTTGTTTGAGTATGTTTTGGAGATAGACTCGTTGGATGGATTGGGTTTGAGGACAGTGATGGAGAGAGATGAATCAAGCATAACCCTTCAATTTTTGGTTTGAGTAACTGAGGAGTGTCACTTACAGAGATAGGTGGTGTGAAATCCCAGATTTGGTTTAGGCCATCTTAATTTGGACCTACCTATCAGATATCCATGTGGAGATGTTGAGTAGGCTTGGAATTCTGGAGAAAAGTCAATGTTAGAGGCAGATGCTAGAGTGAATGTCCTACAGATGGAATTAAAGACCTGGCCTGGATGAGAGAGAGAGAAAACGTGTGGAGAGAGATGAGAAGGGAACCCAGCACCCTCAGCCAGTGAGATTGGAAGAAAACCAAGGAAATCACTCCTCAGAAATCAAGCAGTGAGTGTTTCAAGAAGGCAGGAGAGGTCCACCTGTCAGCACTGCTGAGAGGTCAAGTCATACAGGAATAGAGAAAGATGTGCTGACCTGGTCACAGGGAGGCCATGGTGACCAGGGAGATGGCCCCAGCAGTCTCCTTGAGTGAGTCACAGAAGCTTGGCTGCAGGGAGTGGGTGTAGCACCCACAGACAACTCTTTCAAAAAGGGAAGTAGGAAAATGGGATCTGGAGCATCCTTTAAGGCCCCACCAAGTACAGTGATGGCAACTGAATGATAGAGGCCTGGGCTCCTCCCACCAGCTTCTGAGTATTATAGTTATCCTATAAATGGAGAAGGCAGGACCGCATGGAATTAGGTGAGTGCACGGTCCATGAGTGTGCAATGACATCATTCAGTCCAGGCAAACATGTTTTACTTGATATCAGCTATCTCTAGTTTGGTGAAGATGGACTATGTATTTGAAATACTAGCAAGAAAAACATAAAGTAAAACTATTATTAAGAGCCAAGGCAGTTTAAATTCTTTATTTTTGGCTAACAGGAAGAACTTATACATGGTTTCTTTTTGTTGTAAGCAAAGGTAGATTCATCATTTTCCTTGATTTGGTGTAACTGGGAAGCTTCTTAGACTTGAAAACCAGCAAAACAAAATCCTTGACACCTAAATAACACTTTGGTCTAATGCATACTGCCATGAGATCAGATGGAGCCTAATCTGATATACCATGTTGATTCTTTGCTGAGTGATTCTTTAATAGCTTCTTAATTTTCACTTCATTTTCCCATGCTCCTAATGACTCCCTCAAAAACACTACAAGGACACATACACACTAAGCAATCTGAGTTTGCCCTCTGAAAAGTTCATAATTAAAAACTTTACCTGTGTTGAAAAAAAATCAGCACACTTCCTGAGCACTACTCCCGAGTTGTTGAATTTAATCAGACATGGACTTGATAGAGTGCATTCATCTACAGTGGCTGCTAATGGGAACCAGTGAATCAAATCTCTAACAGGGGCCAGCCTTACTGAGGGCCTGAGAGGAGGTTCTCAGGTCAGCACTCGGGCCGACACAGTCTCTCCCACCCCAGGTATCGCCCACCTCTGCGCAGCCCCCATCATCGCAGGGTCTGCCTGTCCTTCCTGCCTCTGCCCTGCATGCCCTGCTCCCTTCTGTGAACTGCTTCTTTCACTTTTGTGATGACATAAAACCACAGATCTGATTTGGCCACTTCGGCTTTCACATCTGCACAGCTTCTCGGGGTCTTTGTGTTTCAAGGTCTGTCCCTGAGTCAAACAGAACCAGAGTGGAATTTAGCTCCCAACTCAGTGGTCTTGAGAAAGAGCCCTTCCTGAGGCTTTGTTTCCTCTTTTGTAAACTGAGAATAGCCATGGTCATAAGAGAGTCCTCGTGCCCCGACTCTGATGAGGTTGAAGTGAGAGGATGCAGGCGGTGAGGTTCACAAAGGGCCAGGCCCTCCGTCAGTGCCCAGCAAATGGCAGCTCCTTGTAGTGGGTATGCTATCGTTCTAACGAACAGCAGCCTTTCCTGGGGGACCCTCTCCTTCCCTTCATGTGGTCCTGTGGTTCTGCCATCTTCCTCTGCTTCCCACCCTAAACCGCCTATCATTAGATCTGGCTGCACATGTCTGTAAAAAAACAGCAATGCATTAAGCTAGGACTCCTTTTCTCTCTCATGTAAAAGCAGCCTGGCATAGGAAGCACAGGCCGAGGGCGCAGCCCCAAAGCGTTACTAGGAAACTGGGCCTTTGTCTTCCTGATCCACCATCCTGGAGCCTGGCTTTTATCTTCAAAGTGATTCTACAGCCCAGAATGGCTGCTGGCACTCCAGCCAGCAAGTCCATATTCCCCATATTGACAGTAGTAAGAAGTGAGGGAGGATAGAAAAGTGTGTAACACCACACCTTCCAAACACGATGGAGCCTACTGAAAATTCCACATAAGGTTCCACATATAGAACTAGGTCACTTGGGCTCTCCTAGCTGCAGATTAGTCTAGAAAATGTGATCTTTTCACTGACACATTGTCATCCAAAATAGAATGTTTTTTAAATTAAGCAAGAAGGGGAGAAGGATATCTGTTGGCAACTAGTAGTGTCTGCCAAGGCACGGGGCCCCACGCTAGACAGGAGTGCCCTTCCACGGGATCTGGTCTCCAACACTGGCAGAGAGATGGTCTGCATTCCCTGTGTGTCATCGGCTGGAGGGACATAGTCACACACAGAGGAACATGAGCCGGGGAGGGAGAGAGCGTGTACCAGGAGCGAGGCTGCCCTTGGGTTTCGGGTGGGGAAAAACTGATCACCTCTAGACTCAAATGAGTTTAAGTAGAGTTTCCAATGCTGTCATGTTGATTAGTTAGGACTGTTTATTGTAGTGATCAGGTCATTCTATATAAGCTTATTATTCACATTAATAACACCCAGGTGACATCAGGGACTCCTCCAGCTGCATCTTCTCCCCAGCCCCAAAGCTCCCTGCAGCCCCTCTGTCCATGCTGCCTCCTCACAGGGTCTCAGACCAAAAGCCCCCTTTTTTCCTCACCCTGCCTATACCTGTGCTTCCCCCATGCCCAGCCTGGTCACTTCTCCTCCAGCCCCTCTTTCCAAGCAAATTCCTACTTAGTCTTGAAGACCTGATTCAAATGTCATCTCCTAAGTGGAGCTTTCCCCAACTCCTTTATATTCACTTGAGTCCCTAAATGTTTGAATGATATCTTTCATATTTTGCTGCAAGACTTTACCCCTCCACTAGATCAAAATACCAAAAGGGAAATTTTCCACCCTCCCCACATGCACACTCCTGCAGGAGACCATAAACACTTGTCACTGGATGATGAATGAATGGCAAGTAGATAAGATTTGGCCAATGCAAATTCTACCCAAGCAGAAGCCTTCTGAGTGAGGGTTGCTGGATGTGAACCTCACTCTGCCCCGACTGCCTCCTCTGTAAAAGAAAGATAACAATAGTGACTTCTCTCTCAAAAGATTCACAATGCCTGACTCATCATAGGACATCAACCAATGTCAGCCATTCATACTGGTACTGTTTTACTGCACGTTATCAACTCTGCGATGGAGATTTCTTTTTCACATTGTAACGGCACTTGCATTATATGACACGACATGGTTTAGTTGGCAGAGGTTTTGGGGTTTTTTGTGAGTTTGGTTTTTTTTGGTTTATTTATTTTTCCCCTTGGCGGTGCAACCAATGCTGTATGGAATTGTTATTCTTAGGAAAGGAACAGAATTCAGAAATTCAGGGCTTTGCAAAGTCAGATAAGTCAACTGCTTATAAATTCCAAAGAGTAAGAGGTGAGACTGTGCTGGTCTTTGAGTGGCTCAGAACAAGATGAAGCACAAGGCCTGGCCTTTGCCATATGGTGTTCCAGGAAGAATCAAGGTAGCCGCCATTCCATCAAATGAGAGTGAGGGAAGGGGCACAAAAGGAAAGAAATAAAGCAGGTCTGAGGCCTAGTTCGTGGCAAGAATTCAGTGTGACTGCAGCGGGGAGCTGATGAGAAGCAAGTAGATCAGAAGTTATGTTTTTGTGTATCCTGAATTGTCAAAGAAACAATGAGTTAAAAATATATTTTATGCATAAAATGGAATATTATTCAGCCATAAAAAGAATGAACTATTAATACATGTTACAACATGGATGAGCCTTGAAAACATTATGCAAAGTGGACACACACTATGTGATTCCATTTATATGAAATATCCAGAATAGGCAATTCCATTCAGAGACAGAGTGGTTTAGCGGTTGCCGGGAGCTGGGGGAGGTGGGATGGGAATAATTGCTTAATGAATACAAGGTTTCCTTTAGGGGTGAGGAAAATGTTCTGGAACCAGATAGAAGTGGTGGTTGTACAATGTTGTGGTGTCATAAATGCCACTGAATTGTTCATTTCTAAATGGTAGTTTTATGTTACCTGAATTCACTGCCCCTCACCTTTTCTTCTTTTTTCTTTTGGAGACAGTATTTGGCTCTGTTGCCCAAGCTCGAGTGCAGTGGTGAGTTTACAACTCACTGTAGCCTTGACCTCCTGGGCTAAAGCAATCCTCCCACCTCAGCCTCCTGAGGAGCTGGGACTACAGGCGTGTATCACCATGTCTGGCTAATTTTTTATTTTTTGTAGAGCTGAGGTCTCACTGTGCAGTCCAGGCTGGTCTCAAACTCCTGGGCTCAAGGAATCCCCCTGCCTCGGCCTCCCAAAGTGTTAGGATTACAGGTGTGGGCCACTGTGCCCTTCCACATCTCAGATTTTTAAAAAGCATTTGAGTGTTCAACTGTGGAACCTCCAAGCTTCAGCAGCAGCAAGTGGGCAGGAGGAGCTGTGCAGCCCCCACTAAGGGCATGTCCCTAATCCCATATCATAACAGCTATCAAGAGTGAGAGGCCAGAGGGTCTTTCTGAGCACAAGCTAGGGACCCCAGAGAACAGTGGGTAGGAAGGCTCTCCAGGGATAAACCAGAAGATTTGGGGGAAAGGCCTCCCCTGCATGTTTGGAAGGTTTATTGCCGGATTGGGGTCCTTGTGTGCCTCCCATCTACTCCTCTGGGAATCGTGGTGCTGTTGCTATTATCCTGCCCCTTTTCTACTGCAGGGTACTGGGCTGTGTGAGGCAGCTAATGTATTGCTTTATTATCTGTTTATAGGCCTCTGGCTCTAGAAAGGCCACATTGCACACTACAGAGACTAACCGCCACGCACCCCCTGGAGACCTCGGAACATTTGACGCGTTCCAGTTATGGCCACAGCAGTGACTGCTGGTTGCCTAACCCGACATATTCTCCCCTCTTCCCTGATAATCAAGCCCCTGAGTTTCAGCTGGGCACAAAATAATTCTTCCTAGAATGTGTGTTATCGCCCTCACAGCTGGGGGTGGCCACCACCGGGGGATGGAAGGGTGAAGAGGTGAAGGAGCCTGAGTCAGCAAGGATGGGCTGGGCAGCAGCTGGGTAACCTCAGACTCACTATCCTCTGGATTTCTTTCATGTGAAAGAATAAAATGTGTTGTATTTGAGCCTATGTTATAATAGGTTTCTGCTATATGCAACCAACCCTAAGTGTAATTGATACAATGGTTTCCTTCCTAATCAACTCTGGCTACCACATTGTACAAATCTGCAGTGTAGCTGTAACCCCACCATAATTTGTGACTTGGTGAACCCCTTATTCTCTTACATCTTTCAAAAACTGACTAGGGCACTAACAGTTTCCCACAAAACTACCCCACATTTTCATAGTAGGAAACTGCAACAAGGAACTTGAACTTGTTAACTTCCTTGTTGACAAGACAGTTATCGCTGAGCCTGCAGACCGCCTCTCTGGCCACTAAAGTTTCTAGACAGACCTGCAAAGCAGTAAAGGAGAGCAGCATCGATCACTGCATCCTTCTGTACAATATTTCCTTCAAAAATAATTGCAAAATACCTTGATTTTACCCAGGATGTTTTTTAGCACATCCCAAAGAGGAAATTCATTTCTGATGTAGTTTGTGGATTTGTTTGTTTTTATTTTCATATTGTTTTTGCTTTGTTTTCATTTCGTGGGCAATTTTGCCCACTGATTACCCAATAGACAATTGCTCCCACCAGTTTCTGTTCAACATTTATATTATTAATTGTGAAAAAATACGAATTAACCACAATAGCAACGACTGGTTAGAGTAACATAAATTTCTTTTATTAGATACTCTTAAAGCTGAGGAAAAGTGTTAAGATATGAAACAATGTATATCTTGATATAATGTTTATTTTTGTATGATTATAAAAGTTATAAATGCTGCCTGGGGATAACCTAGAAAACATAGAAGAATAGAGAATATTAATCCTACCTTCCAAAGCCACATACTATTAATATTTTCCTCTCTTTGCTTCTGCTCTCTCTGTTTATATAGTTGTAGTTATACTGTATACATTACTTTGTACTCTACTTTATTTCACTTAACATGACAACATAAGCATTTACCCATATTATTAAAACTCCCTGGTACTCAGAGCCAAGGTCTATTTTTACAGAGAAGCTTAGGTGGTTCTCAGTGGGCTCTGCTACCCAGCCTTAATCACACAAAGATAAGTTATCAGGTTCCCTCCAAAGTCCTGGCCTGCCCCTCGCCTACTGAGCAGGAACCAGAACTAAGGCTGGCATGGAGGGGAAGGACAGGCCAAATACTGTTTGGCTGCCTGCTCCCTCCCAGGAGCCAGCCTGCAGCCTGCTAATACAGGGGCCCTGCTGATCCAGAATTGTTTCTTGCAGAAACACACATTGGCTTTGAACCAAGGAGGCAGGCTCACTGCTGCAGCAGCCCCAGGGGAAAAATCCAGACACAGAATAAAAAAGTAAACTACACCAGTGATTGTATGGCAAGATAGCAGGACTGCTCATTTTAATTTCCAGATAAGAGTCATCCTAACTCACAGACAAGACAAAGGCTGCCCAGCAGGCTTCAACCCTGCTTTCCACATGGTGAGTGCACTGGAGGTTTCAAAAAGCCTGCGGACTAGGACCAGGAGAACAGCAGACACAGCCCACTGGGCAGTCCATGGTGTTGACCCCAGAGTGGACTCGTGGACTCGGGGCCAGGCTCCTGGTGAGTGATTTGGCTTCTCTGAAGCAAACATCTTTTCTGCAGAAATGCAGTGTCAGGGCAGGGGCTTCGCTTATTTGTTTCCTACTGTGTCTCCAGAGTACATATTGAAGCATTTGGTATCATTTATGAATAATGACTCTTTTTGCAAGCTCCCTTGAATGTTGACAGTTAGAACCCAGTTTGAGGTCACAAGCATTTCCTTATGAAGGAGCAAACGCCTCCAGGGACACGAGAACTTAGCAGTCACTCTTCCCAGGTATGGCTCAGCTTAGTCAGCTTGCTGCTGCTTCACTGCCCCACACCTGTGGTAAGGTGAAGGTGGATGTGGCTTCAGTGAAAGAATGGCAGAGGGACTGAGGATGTAGACGTTATCCACAGGGGAAGAGGTGCAAGTGATCACAGCCTTCTCAATTTCAAAATGTGGGCTCAGCATATCCGTCTTCTTCCAATCATTTCTCTTTCCCTGTTTCTTATTCTTTTAACTCCTCCTGGTTCCCAGGACACAGAACTCGGGTTAGTACTGTTAAC
Organism: Plecturocebus donacophilus; assembly: GCA_004027715.1. Classification (NCBI taxonomy): domain Eukaryota; kingdom Metazoa; phylum Chordata; class Mammalia; order Primates; family Pitheciidae; genus Plecturocebus; species Plecturocebus donacophilus. The sequence continues at coordinate 61,168 of PVKP010010041.1, forward strand.
GTCGTTTAAAGGTCAGCTGTGTTAAGAGTGAAGTATGGCAACCAGTCCTGTGCACAATTTATATTGTCTTACTTCTAGAAAAAAATGCAATGACAGTTTTGATTTTAAAAGAATATTTTGGACCACATGTATGCTCATAAGTTGGGTGCTGCTTGTATGTAGAATTTTCTGGGCATCTGGACCAGTCAAAAGGAATTCCAGAGTTTCCTTTACCCTGAGAGATAGGAAGGCCAAGCGGTCCGTCTACAATGTGAAGGTGTTTTCTCTACAGTAAGAGAAAGAGACTGTGCAGTGATATATACAGATAGGCATATCTCCCAAAGTTAGGAAACTATAACCAAACCTTAGAATAGAAACTGAATCATCATCAATATCATTGTCATCATCAACATCATTGTCATCGTCACCATCATCTCCATAGCTATCATCTACGTGTTAATAAGTGTTGGGCTATTACTATGTCCTTGGCACTATTCTTAGCAATATGTATCTTCTTATGTAATCCTCCAACAGGCAACCATGTTATAAATTAGGAAACTGATGCCCAGAAATGTCACACAAAAGGATACATAAATGACAAATTAGGGACCCACACCCAGTCTTTCTCTGGGACCTGGACTTCTAATCACTCATCACTGTAGAGAATGCAGAAGCAAAGCAGAGGGGACTCCACGACTCTGACTTTAATGGACAGTGACTGCATCCTAAGCACCTGCCATCAAAGCAGGTGAGACTGGGTCTCTCAGAGTTGTCTGGATTCTCATCTCTCCTATTCACTGCAGTGGCCCCAGGCAGTGCCATGCGCACTCCAGATATGCAGAAGGTAGATGTTGAATGGACATATGAATGACCCAGTCCTTAAGTTCATGTCGCACTGGGAACTTCCTCAAACTGCTTTCAAATATTTAAACCCGGCTTCCTGACCTGTACTTGGGAGGTTTCACTGTGATTTCTGTGTTCCCATTCATAGCCCTGAGACTCTAATGTTGGCTTTTTTATTGAGAGTGAGCAGTGTTAGTGTAGGTGTTGAATCTCCCCCACCCAGTCACGGTGAACTCATAAAAGACAAGGACAATCATTAATAGAGGTATCACTGTCTTGCAGAGCACAAAACTGGCTTGAGGAACAGGCCTGGTGGTACAAAAGAAAGGTAGTCAAGAATTCTAATCAGCAGCCAATATTCAATGAGGAGGGTACAAACAAAGACATACAATGGAAGACTTGAGAATAGACACTAAGTTGAATATTAACCCAAGCGAATTGTTAGGTAGAGGATATGTTAGTGATCTAAGATAGACTTAAAACAATAAATGTTTACTATCACAGTTTCTACGTGTCAAGAATCTGGACATGAATTGCTGAATGTTTACAGTTAACTGGATATTTATGGCTATAACTGAAAGGTGGAAAGGGGCTGGAGGCAGTGGAGCACTTAGAGATAATGGTGCCTATGATTTCTTTTTTCAGACTCCTGAGCAGCTAGAGATGGCTGTGGAAATGAGAGTTGAGCTTGTTGAGTGGTACTTCCTGGGATGAACAAGATAGTCAGTGGGCTGGTGCCCTATTCCTCTTCTCCCCTTCTTTTCTTGTTGTCCTGCTGCTTGGAATGCAGACATGATGGCAAGAGTTCCAGCAGCTTAGGGCCATAAGTGAAAGGCTACAAGAACCACAGTGCCCTCATCCTCTGAGCCAAGGCCAGCAACTGTCTGCCTCCAGATTTCTCCTTAGAAAAAAAAAAAAAAAAAACTCTTCTGTTTAAGCCACTTAAGTCAAGCCTGTTAACAGCAGCTGAACCCAATTCCTAACTGACAGGCCCTCTGCGGTAGGCAGCCTCTCAGATGGCTCCCCATTTCCCTACCTCCTGGTACTCACACTCTTGTGGAATCTTTTCACTTGAGTCTGAGCTGGATTTACTGACTTGATTCTAACAAAGGATATAGCAGAAGTGATGGAATATCACTTCCAAAATTAAGTTATAAAAAAGACTATAGCATCTGTCTTGAGAGCTCTCACATTCTTTTACATTGTTTGCCCTGGGGAAAGCTAGCTTCTGTGGCATGAGACAACCCTTTGAAGAGTTCCAGTGTAGTGAAGACCAAGGCCTGCCAACAGCCACATAGATACAAACACCACCCCCCAACCAGTTGAGCCTTCAGATGAGACTGCAGCCCTGACCTACACCTTTATTGAAACCTCAAAAGGTCTTGAGCCATAAATATCAAGCTAAGCCATGTCCAGATTCTGGACCTACAAAAACTGTGATAATAAATGTTTATTGTTTTAAGCCTATTTTAGATAACTAACACATTTACCAACAATTTACTTGGGTTAATATTCAACTTGGTATCTATTCTCTAAGTCTTCCATTGCATGTCTTAGCTTGCACTATAGTTATTGAGACATTGGCTCCTGAATAGAATGTTTAGAATAGAGCCTGACACATAACAGATGCTCAAAAGATGAGTGAATAAATGAATGGGTGGATGAGTTAATGCATGACAGAGCCTGTCTTACCCAGCTCGTCTTCAGCACCTGTATCCTCAGTAAGTGACAAACAAAGCACATGGGAAAGATGAAGGAAAAATAACAACTATGATTAGTTCATCAGTAATTTTACTTGGGTTGGCACTTCCAGACCCAGTTTTATGATCTGCTGAAGGAAAATTCCTCACTGGAGGTCTTATTATGTTAGAAAAGTTTTTAATAGCACTCAATATTTATTTTTTGGTGCAAAAGTAAACAAAAGTTCTATTTATTATTGTGCTCAACTAAACAACACATTAGTAAGATGTGTTAAGGCCAGAAACTACAAGTCAAATAAACAGACTGATATTAAAAGAGAAAACTCAGCAGGACACAGTGCCTCACGCCTATAATCCCAGCACTTTGGGAGGCTGAGGCGGGTAGATCATGAGGTCAGGAGTTGGAAATCGGCCTGATCGACATGGTGAAACCCCATCTCTACTAAAAATACAAAAATTAGCTGGGCATGGTGGCGTGCGCCTGTAATCCCAGCTACTCAGGAGGCTGAGGCAGGAGAATCGCTTGAACCCGGGAGGCAGAGGTTGCAGTGAGCCGAGATCGCACCACTGCACTCCAGCCTGGGCGATAGAGTGAGACTCTGTCTCAAAAAAGAAAAGAGAGAAAACCCACCAAATTCCCTGATAATTTATGGACTAGGGCTGATTTCAGAATTAGCAGAAAGGGTGGTGGGAACTCTGACTACAGCTGTGTGAGACGCAATGAGGGATTGTTCTTTACTGTCACAGGCAGACAGGACTCTTATTTTAGTCTGTCCAGTTTTTCATTTCATTATTCAAGACATTTAAATGGTCACCTGAGGCAAACTATAAAACCCATATTGTGCTGTAATCTAAAGCAGGTCAATTCAAGAGCTTTATGCCCACATGTGATTGTCTGATGAATTCTAGATTTATGCTGGAGGTGATAGGAGAAAGGATTTTGCAAAATAAAGAGAGATAGAAAGTACGTTGGCTGGAGGGGCTGGCCATGGGTAGCAGAAAGAACAGGCAAGAAGGAGGGTGCATGGCAGAGCAGGGAGACGGGTGAGAGCTCCAGGCTATAGCCTGATGGGATGGTCTCCCCAAGAAAGCAGAAGGACACACTAAATATGCATGGTCAGGATCTGCCACATTACCATACAGTGAGGACATGACTCTCTCAAAAATGACTCACATGGGAGAGAGATCAAAGATGGCCGCGTAGCAGCAGCTCAGGATTGTGGCTTGTGGTGAAAGCGCAGAGAGCGAGTGGATGCCGCAATTGCAGACGAATTTTTGATGCCCACAGACTGGGAGATTCCCGGCGAAGGAGCCACCCGGGTCGCCAGCGCGACTCTTTTGGCCGGCGCGGCACTGCTCGGTGCAGAGTGTGCGGGACTGGACGCCCTTTTAGTTGGGCTCGGCTGGTCCCATCCCCACAAGGAGAACAGCAATTGGAAGCGCTGAGGACCGAGAGCAAGCACAGCTGAACGCAGGAAGGCCCAGCTCTGTGGGGAAGGGGTGCCCCCCGAAGGAAAACTAAGAAACAGAAAAAACTTCATCACCAACAAGCCGGACGTCCACTCAGAGACCCAATCTGAAAGTCGGCAATTACAAAGACGACAGGTGGATAAATCCACAAAAATGGGAAGAAACCAATGCAAAAAGGCTGAGAACACCCGAAATCAGAATGCCTCTCCTTCTACAGGGGATCACAGCTCCTCAACAGCAAGAGAACAAGGCTTGACAGAGGATGAGTGTGATGAACTCACAGAATCAGGCTTCAGAAGGTGGATAATAAGAAACTTCTGTGAACTAAAAGAACATGTTCTAACCCAATGCAAAGAAACTAAGAACCTTGAAAGAAGATTTAACGAAATGCTAATGAGAATGGACAACTTAGAGAAGAACATAAGTGAATTGATGGAGCTGAAAAACACAACACGAGAACTTCATGAAGCATCCACAAGTTTCACCAGCCGAATTGACCTAGCAGAAGAAAGGATATCAGAGGTCGAAGATCAACTCAATGAAATAAAACAAGAAGGCAAGATGACAGAAAAAGGTGTAGAAAGGAATGAACAAAGTCTCCAAGAAATATGGGACTATGTGAAAAGACCTAATCTACGTTTGATAGGTGTACCTGAATGTGACGAAGAGAATGAATCCAAGCTGGAAAATACTCTTCAGGATATTATCCAGGAAAACTTCCCCAACCTGGCAAGGCAGGCCAATATTCAAGTCCAGGAAATACAGAGAACACCACAAAGATATTCCTCAAGAAGAGCAACCCCAAGGCACATAATCGTCAGATTCACCAG
>PVKP010010042.1:0-65985 GCA_004027715.1 Plecturocebus donacophilus
AGCCTGACCAACATGAAGAAACCCTGTCTCTACTAAAAACACAAAATTAGCTGGGCATGGTGGCACATGCCAATAGTCCCAGCTACTCGGGAGGCTGAGGCAGGAGAATCACTTGAACCCGGGAGGTGGAGGTTGCAGTGAGCCGAGATCACGCCATTGCACTCCAGCCTGGGCATCAAGAGCTAAACTTCGTCTCAAAAAAAAAAAAAAAAAAAGTCATGGGAGACATTTTTCAGGTTGTCATTATCATGAGAGCCAGCAGAGGGCAGCACTTCATTTTCTGGAAAACCAGAGAGCCTGGGAATTCTGAAAATACCAACACACACATACACACACACACACACACACACACACACACACACGACCAACAACAAAAAAACCCCAAACCATAAATAAAGTGAATAGTAATAAAAATTCGCAATTATTCACATAGTAAAGGGGTTGAGTTCCAAATAGCTTGACCAAAATATTAAGTAACAGCAGAAGTCAATGATGAAAAAACTTAATAATTTGTTTAGGCTGGGTGTGGTGGCTCACACTTGTAATCTCAGTACTTTGGGAGGCCAAGGTGGGTACATCACGAGGTCGAGTTCGAGACCAGCCTGGCCAACATGGTGAAACCTCGTCTCTACTAAAAATACAAAAATTAGCCAGGCATGGTGGTGGGCACCTATAATCCCAGCTACTCTAGAGGCTGAGGCAGGAGAATTGCTTGAACCCAGGAGGCAGAGGTTGCAGTGAGCTGGGATTGCACCACTGCACTCCAGCCTGGGCATCAAGAGTGAAACTCTGTCTCAAAAAAACAAAACCAAACCAAAAACAACAACAACAAACCCGGCTAGTATATATATCAAGTATTCATAGAGCTAAAACACTGTTCTAAATGGTTTACCTGCATTAACTCATTTAATTTTTATAGTAACTTATCCCTATTTTCCAGATTGGGGAAACAGAGGACTAGAACTTGGAATTAATTTAGCCAAGGTCACAGGACTAGAATGTGTTTAAATCATAACTCAAATCCAGTTATCCTGCCTCTGTGGCCGTAGGACTCACCCTCTATTTCAAAGTACTTCCTTTCATTGAGAGGGAGCTACTCTGTCCATCAGTTCTATGCCCCAGTAGAAAGTATGCCTCACCTTAAGCCCCTCTGTTCTATAAACAGTCAGCCATCTGGTTCTTGGTCATTAGCTCTCTGGCGATCCCTTTTCCTCCCTCACCAATCTGATTCCAACCTCCAGGGAGGAGGCTTGGAGTCCCCAAGCCTGCATCCAAGCTTGGAATTTTATGTTACTCTTTAGATCTTTCCTCAAACTGAGAATTTGAAAAATTAACTACTGTTTGTACTGAGAAGTGCCTACACTGTTTGCTACTTTCCACTGGTGGATTCCTGTTATTCCTTGTGCAAGTCTAGGCCTCGGGCTTGTGATGGGAGGGGCTGCCATGAAGACCTCTGATGTGCCTTGGAGACATTTTCTCCTTGTCTTGGTGATTAACATTCGGCTCCCGTTACTTATGCAAATTTCTGCAGCTGGCTTGAATTAGAAAATGGAATTTTCTTTTCTATCACATTGTCAGGCTGCAAATTTTCCAAACTTTCATGCTCTGCTTCCCTTGTAAAACTGAATGCCTTTAACAGCACCCAAGTCACCTCTTGAATGCTTTGCTGCTTAGAAATTTATTCCACCAGATACCCTAAATCAATATTCCACCAGATACCCTACCATGACTGGGTATCACAAGAATAGCACAAGAAAGACCTGCTCCCATGATTCAATTACCTCCTACCTGGTCCCTCCCACGTGGAAATTCAAAATGAGATTTGAGTGTGGACACAGCCAAAGCATATCATGGCAGAAGAAATTTCTAAGCAGCAAAGCATTCAAGGGGTGACTTGGGTGCTGTTAAAGGCAGTTTTATAAGGGAAGCAGCGCATAAAAGTTTGGAAAATTTGCAGCCTGACAGGGTGATAGAAAAGAAAATCTCATTTTCTGAGAAGAAATCCAAGCTGGCTGCAGAAATTTGCATAAGTAATGAGGAATTGAATGTTAATCACCAAGACAATGGGGAAAATATCTCCAGGATATGTCAGATACCTTTGCAGCAGCCCTTCCCATCACAGCCCCAGAGGCCTAGGAGGAAAAAGACGTTTCCTGGGCTGGGCCCAGGGTCTCCATGCTGTGTGCAGCCTAGGGACTTGGTGCCTTGTGTCCCAGCCACTCCAGCCATGGCTGAAAGGGGACAAAGTAGAGCTCAGGCCATGGCTTCAGAGGGTTCAAGCCTCGAGCCTTGGCAGCTTCCACATGATGTTGAACCTGCACGTGCACAGACATCAAGAATTGAAGTTTGGGAACCTCTGCCTAGATTTCAGATGTATGGAAAAGCCTGGATGCCCAGGTGGAGGGGCAGGGTCCTCATGGAGAACCTGTGCCAGGGCAGTGCAGAAGGGAAATGTGGGGTGGGAGCCCCCACACAGAGTTTCTACTGGGGCACTGCTTACTGGAGCTGTGAGAAAAGAGCTATCATCCTCTAGACCCCAGAATGGTAGATCCATTGACAGCTTACACCATGTGCCTGGAAAATATTCAGACAATGCCAGCCTGTCAAGGCAGCCAGGAGAGATCATACTACCTGACTTCAAATTTTTGTATTTTTAGTAGAGTTGGGCTTTCACCATGTTTGTCAGACTGGCCTCGAACTCCCGACCTCAGGTGATCTACCTGCCTTGGCCTCCTAAAGTGCTGGGATTACAGGCATGAGCCACTGCACTCGGCCTGGACTATGTACTTTTGAGTTAATGCTGAAATGAGTTGAGACTTTGGGGGACTGTTGGGAAGGCATGATTGGGTTTCAAATATGAGGACATGAGATTTGGGAGGGGCCAGGGGTGGAATGATACGGTTTGGCTGTGTCCCCACCAATATCTCGTCTTGAATTTCCATGTGTCATGGGAGGGACCCAGTAGGAGGTCACTGAATCATGGGGCAGGACTTTCTTGTGCTATTCTTGTAATCGTGAATAAATCTCACAAGATCTGCTGGTTTTAAAAAGGGGAGTTTCCCTGCACAAGCTCTCTTCTCTCATCTGCCCCACGTGAGATGTCCCTTTCACCTTCCGCTATGATTGTGAGGCCTCCCCAGTCAAGTGGAAATGTGAGTGCATTATACCTCCTTCCTTTGTAAATCACCCAGTCATGGGTATGTCTTTATCAGCAGCATGAAAATGGACTATTATACACCAGATACCCTAACTCATCTCTCTCAAGTTCAAAGTTCCACAAATCTCTAGGGCAGGGGCAAAATGCCACCAGTCTCTGCTAAAATGTTATGAGTCGCTCTTGCTCCAGTTCCCAATAAGTTCCTCATCTCCATCTGAGACCACCTCAGCCTGGACCTTATTGTTCACACTGCTATCAGCATTTTTGTCAAAGTCATTCAACGAGTCTCTAGGAAGTTCCAAACTTTCCCATATTTTCCTATCTTCTCCTGAGCCCTCCAAACTGTTCCAGCCTCTGCCTGTTACCCAGTTCCAAAGTCGCTTCCACATTTTCAGGTACCTTTTCAGCAGTGACCCACTCGACTGGTACCAATTTACTGTATTTGTCTGTTTTCCACTGATGATAAAGACATACCTGAGACTGGCAATTTACAAAAGAAAGAGGTTTAGTTGGACTCACAGTTCCACATAGCTGGGGAGGCCTCACAATCATAGTGGAGGTTAAGGAGGAGCAAGCCACATCTTCTGTGGATGGTAGCAGGCAAAAAGACTGCTCCCTTCATAATTTTCAAAAGAAAATTGAAAAATTGTAGAAATTGAAATATGTTTTTAAACTTGTAGTGAGTAGCAGAGTCAGATAAGACAAAGACTCCAGCAGGGACTGGGATAAGAGGAGGATCTTTGGGAAACCCCAAAGACAAGGATATAGATTTCCAGTGTTTCTTCACCTCCACAGTTGGATGCAATCTCTTTCCTCTGAACAATTTGCAAACTTTTCCTTGGCTCTCTATAGTACTTATTACTTTCTACCTTATTTTAGGATTGTTTTTAATGCAGGTTTAATCTGTTTCTAAATCCATTCCACTGTGCACAAGACTACAAAACTACCACTGAAGTCTGAGGAAGTCGAGAGGCTAAAGAGGCTGACATACCCAGTTTTTCAGAAAGAAACATTTCAGCTGGGTACAGTGGCTCACACCTGTAATTCCAGCACTTTGAGAGGCTAAGGTGGGTGGATCACGAGGTCAGGAGTTCGAGACCAGTCTGACCAACATAATGAAACCGTCTCAACTCAAAATACAAAACGTTAGCCGGTGTGGTGGTGTGTGCTTGTAATCCCCGTTACTTGGGAAGCTGAGGCAGGAGAATCGTGTGAGCCCAGGAGGCAGAGGTTGCAGTGAGCCAAAATTGCACCATTGCACTCCAGACTGGGCAACAATGTGAGACTCCATCTCAAAAAAAAAAAAGAAACATTTTATAGGGACTTATGAACAAAAGCCATGTCTGTGTCCTTGGGTGAACTCAGGAGGCGGAGGTTGCAGTGAGCTGAGATTGTGCCATTGCACTGCAGCCTGGGTGACAGTGCGAGACTCCGTCTCAAAAAAAAAAAAAAAAAAAAGAAACATTTCATAGGGACTTACCAACAGAACGGTGGTAAGACAAGATGGTGGATCCCTGCACCGTTACCCACAAGACCCAGGGCTTATATACCTTAGGGAAAAAGTGATTTGGAAGGGATGTGTAGTCTAAAATGCAACCGATTTGCACCATGAAGGGGTCACTGATATAAAGGTATGCTTTATTGATCTTACACTGGTGTCTATATGTATATATATAGGAATAGAAGGTGGAAATATATCAATAGGTCCACGCTTTTTCTGAAATCATTCTGAAATTAGACTTGTCTATTTGCCATCTGAACATCAGTGTTGTTTTCATATATACAGTTAGTTTTAGTTTATACACATTTACATACTCATTTCCTTTTTTCAAAATTTCAAATTTTATTTTAATTAGGGGGGTACGTGTGCAGATTCGTTACATGGGAATATTGTGTGATGCCGAGGTTTGAAGTATGAATCCTGTCGCCCTGGTAGTGAGCAAAGTACCCCAGAGTTTTGTTTTGTTTTGTTTGTGACGGAGTCTTGCTCTGTCGCCCAGACTGGAGTGCAGTGGCATGATCTTGGCTCACTGCAACCTCTGCTTCCTGGGTTCAAACAAGTCTCCTCCCGCAGCCTCCTGAGTAGCTGGGATTACAGGTGCATGCCACCACACTCGGCTAATTTTTTGTATTTTTAGTAGAGACTGGGTTTCACTGTATTGATCAGGCTGATCTTGAACTCCTGACCTCATGATCTGCCTACCTCAGCCTCCCAAAGCGTTGGGATTACAGGCATGAGCCACCGCGCTCAGACTTTTTTTGTTGTTTGTTTTTTTGAGATAGAGTTTCACTCTTGTTGCCCAGGCTAGAGTGCAATGGTGTGATCTTGGCTCACTGCAACCTCCACCTCCCGGGTTCAAGTGATTCTCCTACCTCAGCCCCCCGAGTACCTGGGATTACAGGTGTGCCACCATGCCTGGCTAATTTTTGTATTTTTAGTAGAGATGGGGTTTCACCATGTTGGCCACGCTGGTCTTCCCTGAGCTCAGGTGATCTGGCTGCCTCAGCCTCCCAAAGTGCTGGGATAACAGATGTGAGCCACCATGCTCGGTCTTAGCTCCCACTTACAAGTGAGAACATGCAGTATTTGGTTTTCTGTTCCTGCATTCATTTGCTTAGGATAATGGCCTCCAGTTCCATCCATATTGCTGCAAAGGACACGATTTCATTCTTTTTTATGTCTGTGTAGTAGTCCATGGTGTATATGTACCACACTTTCTTTATTCAATCTACTATTGATAGGTACCTGAGACCCAGAATTCTTGAAAAAGCATTTCTGTTTATAATGATATTGTAGGAGATTAAAAATGAGTGCAATTTTTTTTTTGACATTCCTCCTGTTGAGAGTTGGGTATCTATGCCTCTTCCCCTTGAACCTGAGCTGTCTATGCCTGCTTTGACAGTACTGTAGAAGTGATACTGTACCAGTGCCAATCATAGCCTTTAAGAGGACTAGAAATTTCTGCCTTGGTCTCTTGGAGCCCTGCATTGTCACATAAGAAGTCTGGCCACCCTGAAGTGCCATGGTGGGATAGCTGTGTTGAGAGGGGAGAGGGAGGGAGGGAAGGGATGTCTTAGGCAGCTGCCAGCTGTGATTTGCATCATCTAGTCCAGCTGAGGCTCCAGACATTGCAAAGCAGAGATGAACCTCCCTCCTGACTTCTTTGAATTGCTGACCCTTAGAATTGTGAGAATTATATCACAAGTATAAATTGTTTTAAGCAACAAAGTTTGGGAGCAGTTTATTAAGCATCATTAGTTAGCTGTGTTTTTGGAGTGTGGTGATGGTTTCTGTGGACACTGTCCTGGGAACATGAGTTGTCATATCCCCTCCTCTTTCACTTCCCATTGCAACCAATAAAGGCTGTTCCTACTATTAGAGAGGGAGAGAGAGAGAAAGAAGAAAAAAATCCCCCCAAATCATTAACTAGAACAGATGTTTTAAGATAACCAACTATTATTTTAATTCATAAATGTGTATACATAGATTACATAAAGAAATTAAGTATACATGTTGCATTTAAAAAATGTATCTAGTAGGTTATTTGTACAAAATTAAAATGAATTTAAGCAAACATTTTAAAAATTAATCATTGACTGATTGATTGAGATGGAGTTTTGCTCTTGTTGCTCAGGCTGAGTGCAATGGTGCAATCTTGGCTCACTGCAACCTCCGCCTCCTGGGTTCAAGTGATTCTCCTGCCTCAGCCTCCTGAGTAGCTGGGATTACAAGCACCCACCACTATGCCTGGCTAATTTTGTACTTTTAGTAGAGATAGGGTTTCTCCATGTTGGTCAGTCTGGTCTTAGACTCCTGATCTCAAGTGATCCACCTGCCTTGGCCTCCCAAAGGGGATTACAGGTGTGAGCCACTGCACCTGGCCAATCACATATTTAATATTAAGCCTTAAGTCTTTAGAAATATTATTATTTAAAAAATAACTGATACTGCTTTAACAGTGATTAATTCACCATGGTATAATTAGAAAGAATGATGCATTTTATTTAAGTCGCAGCAAATAATTATTCAGATCTTTCCTAAGTATTTTTAGTTTCTTTTTTTTTGAAACAGAGTCTTGGTTTGTCACCAGGCTAGAGTACAGTGGCGCAATCTCTGCCTCCTGGGGTCAAGTGATTCTCCTCCTCAGCCTCCCGAGTAGCTGGCATTATAGGTGCGTGCCACCACGCCCAGCTAATTGTCATATTTTAGTAGAGATGGGGTTTCACCATGTTGGCCAGGATGGTCTTGATCTCTTGTCCTTGTTGTCCGGCTGACTCGGCCTCCCAAAGTGCTGGGATTACAAGCATGAGCCACCACGCCCAGTGTATTTTTGGTTTTTTAAAAATTTTTATTGCCACATCACAAGGAGTCAAGAGGGTCCTTCCTAAGTTTTATATCCACACAAAAATGTGATGCCTGTATAGTGACTAAAAACAAAAACAATAAAAGCAAGGTCAGCTCTCTATCTTGGAAATAATTTTAATCTGAAAGCATTCATCAGAGGACCCATATGAAAGTCTTATACTGATTTGTGGAAAAGTAGTAACTTATTGGGCTGTTTCCAGGAGACACAGATTCTTCGTTTCTGAGTTCCTCCTGAGCTGTTCACTCACTGTTCCGGAGCAGCTGACTTCCCACAGGGTATACTTGAGTATCTTAGCAACTGAGGCCCGGAAGCGAGCTTGGAACTTTTTACTAATTAGGACGTAAAGGATGGGGTTCAAGCAACTATTGAGGAATGCCAAACCAGTGGAGAGGGGGATGCCAGCCTGCAGCACATAGTGGGAATAGCTATTGTGGTGAATGGTGAGCTCCCAAATGCTAAACAGGTGATAGGGAGTCCAGCAAACCACAAAGGCCACAACCACAGCCAGAATTGTCCAGAAATGCTTACTGGAGATCAGGACGCTTCGCTTCTTCACTTTGAAGATGAGACACAAGTAGAAAATACTCATTGTTAGCAAAGGGAAGAGATAGCCAAAGATAAATTTCACCCAGGTCAGAACATGGTGCCTGATCAAAGTGAGGTCAGGATCATGCTTCTGAAAATTGTTATAGCAAAGAGTATGGTTACGGAACTCCACAGTTTCCCGGAAGTATAGGGCAGGACCACCAATTAGAGAAGCCAAAAGCCAGATGAATATAATGACAATCAGAGAGTTGTTGAGTGTTCGATGCCGATGACACAAGACAGGATGGATCAAGTGGATGTAGTGGTCCAGGCTGATCACAGTCAGGAAGAAAACACTGGCAAACATGTTCAACTGGGCAATGAAGGAATTGGCTTTGCACAGCCAGATGCCAAAGGGCCAGTGGAAATTCATGGCCACATAGGAAATGTACAGGGGCAGGAAGAGAACAAAAATGAAATCTGCAATGGCCAGATTGAGGAACCACAGACTGGTAACTGACTTCTTCCACTTGAACCCCATGAACCAAATGACAATGGCATTTCCTGGAATTCCCAGTACAAAAGCTAAACAATATAACACCAGAGAGACCCAGTGAACAACTCCCAGCTCGACTTTCTCCTCCAAATCAGACTCCAGAGAGTAATAGTCTAGTTCATAGGAATAGTTGTCAAATTCTTCAAATAGTGTTTCCTCTATATCTCCCATGACCTTGGTAAATGGAGAATGAAGAAATCTGTAGAAGCAAATTTAAAAAGAAAGAAAAAAATGTTAAAGAAAAATAAAATGTTAGTGAATAAGGGAACATGAAGATAAAAATATTTGAGGTTATAAACCAGACATAGTAATTATTTTTTTTGAGACAGGATCTCACTCTGTTGTTCAAGCTGGAGGAAAATGGCATAATTTTGGCTCACTGCAGCCTTGACCTCCTAGGCTCAAGTGCCTCCTACCTCAGCCTCCCCAGTAACTAGGACCACAGGTACTCATAACCATACCCAGCCAATTTTAAATTTTTTTGTAGAGATGAGGTCTCACTATACTGTTCAGGCTGGTCTTGAAATTCTGGGCTCAAGTGATGCTCCTGCCTCAGCCTCCCAAGGTGTTGGGATTACAGGCATGAGCCACCATGCCCAGCCAACATAGTATATTTTTGACAGGACTTGTGGTTATACTCCATATGTTCAAGTCTTGGTGAGCCTCAGTTTGACTCTGCTTATTATCACTCTCCCAGCTATGAAAGTTCATTTTTATAAAGTATTTAGTAATTGATAAATTAAAATGAATGATTCTACAGTTAAAATTCTTCTGTTCATAATGCTTGTAGTGCTGACTAGAGAGAGTCTAACATTCAACAAGCATTTATCAGATTCCTACTATGCATAATTATTTTATGGCAGATGCAAAAAAAACAAAACCTGATTGATACTTAGACAGTGATAACTTAAAAATCTGTATTTCAGCCAGGCACAGTGGCTCACACCTGTAATCCCAGCACTTTGGGAGGCTGAGGCAGGGAGCTCACTTGAGACTAGTCTGGGAAATATAGCAAAAACCTGTCTCTACAAAAAAATTAGCCCAGCCTGGTGGCTCATACTGTAGTCTCAGCTACTCAGGAGGCTGAGGCAAGAGGACTGCATGAGCCCAGGAGTTTGTGGCTGCAGTGAGCTCTGATCGAGCCACTGCACTTCAGCCTGGGCAGCAGAGCAGGACACCACCTCAAGACAAAATATTTCCTGCAAAGTCTGGATTTGTTGTTGCCCTGATTTATTTTTATTTTTATTTTTTTTAAGACAGAGTCTCACTCTGTCGCCAGGCGCCAGGCTGGAGTGCAGTGGCACAATCTTGGCTCACTGCAACCTGTTGCCCTGATTTCTTAAGAACTAGACAAATAGTTCGTTACCTCTTAGACCCCTCCACCTAGATGTTACTGGAGATTTTGACCCAAGATTTTGCTTCTTCTTTTTTTTTTTTTTTTTAAAGATGGGGTTTCACCATGATGGCCAGGCTGGTCTTGAACTCCTGACCTCAGGTGATCCACCCACCTTGGCCTCCCAAAGTGCTAGGATTACAGGCGTGAGCCACCACGCCCAGCCAAGATTTTGCTTCTAAGGATGTTTTGAGTCCATGTTTATGAAAGCAAACAGAGTAATCAGAGTTATATCAATAGGAATGGCTTCTCATCCCAAAGGTAGCTTTTGGAATAAACTTGATTATGGCCACTTAATTTATATATTAATTTCCTGTAGAATGCAATTAAGCTTTATTTAAATTTTTACCTTACTGAAATAATTATTTTCTACAATAATTTATGAGAAAGATTGGATTTTTTTTTTTTTTTTTTTTTTTTGAGACAAGAGTCTTGCTCTGTTGCCAAGGCTGGAGTGCATGGTGTGATCTTAGCTCACTGTAGCCTCTGCCTCCTGGGCTC
Source organism: Plecturocebus donacophilus (assembly GCA_004027715.1). Classification (NCBI taxonomy): domain Eukaryota; kingdom Metazoa; phylum Chordata; class Mammalia; order Primates; family Pitheciidae; genus Plecturocebus; species Plecturocebus donacophilus. The sequence continues at coordinate 10,500 of PVKP010010042.1, forward strand.
AAGCAATTCTCCTGCCTCAGTCTCCCGAGTATTTGGGATTACAGATGCATGCTACCACTCCTGGCTATTTTTAGTAGAGACAGGGTTTCACCATGTTGGCCAGGCTGGTCTCAAATTCCTAATCTCAAGTGACCCACCTGCCTGGACCTCTCAAAGTGCTAGGATTGGATTTATTAAAGATTGGATTTATTAATCAGTTTCACTTTATTTTTGTCCATACCAAATTTTGTCTCTTATAATTTCTACCAAAGTAAGTTTTATTTTATGCCTACCCACCTCCCTTTTTTCTCATCAAGTCCAGTTTTTCTGGGTCAAGAAGACTTGAATGTCAGTTTTTCAATCAAAATAAAAGTATACTGTGTGCAACTCGCATCTTCCACTTTATTTTGTGCTATTTCTATCTGTAGTATTGAAGATTAAATAGAAAAAAGATTAATAGTTATATTCATTTCATGGAGCTACAATCATACCTGAGGCAAATATGTAAAATTTGAGATTATAAAGAGGTCAAAACATCCTGTGTCACTCATGGGTTTCTCAAATTCAATCTGACTATCACTGAATTCATCATCCTAGCTAAAACCTTCTGAGAAATCTGACAGGGCATAATTAAAAAACAAAAGCAATTTATTCACTTCCTCCCAGCCCTAGCCCAGTAACTTTTTTGTTCTTCAGGATTCAATTCAAATGCCACCTTTCTTAGAAACATTTTCTGACTTACCTTTCTGCAGATAATTATAATAATTATTGTTATTAAAACAATTTCTTATCAAATAATAGTCAGTGTTATTGAGAATTTACTAGATGCAAGACATGTATGATCTAATTTGATCCTCATAAGAATCTTACATATACCTGTAATCAATCCCAGCTCTTTGGGAGGCTGAGGCAGGAGGATTGCTTGAGCCCAGAAGTTTGAGACAAGGCTGGGCAACAAAGTGAGACACTGTTTCTTAAAAGAAAAAAAAAAATCTTATATTGTAGGTAAGTACGGGTGACCCCTGAAAAACATAGGGGGTGCCTAGAGGTGCTGACCCCACACACAGTAAAAAAAAAAATCACATAAAACTTTTAATTATTATTATTTGAGACAGAGTCTCCCACTGTCACCCAGGCCAGAGTGCAATGGTGCAATCATAGCTGACTGCAGCTTCAAACTGCTAAGCTCAAGTGATTCTCTTACCTCAACTTCCCAAGTAGCTGGGACTACAGAAGTATACCACCATGCCTGGCTAATATTCTTATTTTTGTAGAGATGGGGTCTTACTATGTTGCCCAGGCTGGTCTTGAACTCCTGGCCTTAAGGGATTTTCCTGTCTCAGCCTCCCAAAGTGCTGAAATTATGGGAGTAAGTCACTGTGCCCAGCCTATTATTATTATTATTGAGATGGAGTCTTGCTCTGTTACCCAAGTTGGAGTGTAGTGGCACAATGTCGGCTCATTGCAACCTCCGCCTCTGGGGTTCAAGTGATTCTCCTGCCTCGGCCTTCTTAGTAGCCTGGATTACAGGCACCCTCCACCATGACTTGCTAAGGTTTCACCTTGTTGGCCAGGTTAGTCTTGAACTCCTGACCTCAGGTGATCTGCCTGCCTTGGCCTCCCAAAGTGTTGAGATTTCAGGCATGAGCCATCATGCCCAGGCTTATTATTGTTGAGACCAACTCTCTCACTCTGTTGCCAAGGCTGGAGTGCAGTGGTGCGATCTGGCTCACTGCAGCTTCTGCCTCCTAGGTTCAGGTGATTCTCCTCCCTAAGCCTCCCATGTATCTGGGACTACAGGCTTGTGCCACCATGCCTGGGTAATTTTTGTATTTTTAGTAGACATGGGGATTCACCATGTTGGCCAGGCTGGTACTGATCTCCTAAGCTCAAGTAATCCACCCACCTCAGCCTCCCAAAGGACTAGAATAACAGGCGTGAGCCACCATGCCTGGCCCTATTATTATTTTAAGGTTCCTCCCACCTCAGACTCCTTAGTTGTTGAGACTACAGGAACATACCACCAAACTTATCTTGCATATAACTTTATTTTTTTATTTTTATTTTTTTTTATTTTTAGTCCAAGATGGCTATGAAATGCATATAACTTTTGACTCCCCCAAAACTTAACTATTAATAGCCTTCTGTTGATCAGAGCCTTACTGGCTGGGCATGGTGGCTCAAGCCTGTAATCCCAGCACTTTGGGAGGCCAAAGAGGGTAGATCACCAGAGGTTGGGAGTTTGAGACCAGCCTGACCAACATGGAGAAACCCCATCTCTACTAAAAATACAAAATTAACCAGGCGTGGTGGTGCATGCCTGTAATCCCACCTACTCGGGAGGCTGAGGCAGGAGAATTGCTTGAATCTGGGAGACAGAAGTTGCAGTGAGCCAAGATCATGCCATTGCACTCCAGCCTGGGCATCAAGAGCAAACCCCATCTCAAAAAAAAAAAAAAAGCTTTACTAATGACATAAAGTGTCAACACATATTTTATAGGTTTTATGTATTATATACTGTATTTTTGCAATAAAGTAAGCTAGAAAAAAGAAAATGTTATTAGGAAATCATAAGGGGCTGAGAGCAATGGCTCACACCTATAATCCCAGCACTTTGGGAGGCCGAGGTAGGTGAATCACCTAAGGTCAGGAGTTCAAGATCAGCCTGACCAACATGATGAAACCCTGTCTCTACTAAAAATATGAAATTAGCTGGGTATGGTGGTGTATGCCTATAATCTCAGCTGCTCAGGAGGCTGAGGCAGGAGGATTGCTTGAACTTGAGAGGCGGAGGTTATAGTGAGCCGAGATTGTACCACTGCACTCTGGCCCGGGCAACAAGAGTGAAACTTCATCTCAAAAAAAAAAAAGGGAAATCATAAGGAAGAAAAAATATATTTACTATGCATTAACTGGAAGTGGATCAGCATACAGGGCTTCATCCTCATCATCTTCACGAGTAGGCTGAGGAGGAGGAAGAAGGCAGGTTGGTCTTGCTATCTTGAGGTGGTAGGGGCAGAGGAAGAAAATCTATGCAGAAGTGGAGCTGCATAGTTGAAACCCATGTTGAGGGCTGGGAGTGGTGGCTCACATCTGTAATCCCAGCACTTTGGGAGGCTGAGGTGGGTGGATCACAAGGTCAGGAGATCAAGACCATCCTGGCCAACACAGTGAAACCCCATCTCTACTAAAATGCAAAAAAAAAAAAAATTATCCAGGTGTGATGGTGCACACCTGTAGCCCCAGCTACTTGGGAGGCTGACCCAGGGCAGTTGCTTGAACCTGGGAGGTGGCGATTGCAGTGAGCTAAGATCACACCACTGAACTCCAGCCTGGTGACAAAATGAGATTCCATCTCAAAAACAAACAAACAAAAAACCCATGCTGTTCAAGGGTCAACTGTACTATTATTGGACTCATTTATAAGAAACAATAAAGCTTATAGAAGCTTAGTGACTTACTCAAGATCAGGCAATCTGTGATTGCAGGGTCAGGATCTAAAGTCAAATTTGTTGGACTCATAGCCTGAACTGTTAACCACTGCAGCTTTCCCCTCTTCTGTCATACTTCTTTTACCACACTTAACACATTATGTTGTCATTAGTTTATTTTTAATTTCTCCCCTACTAGACTGTGAACTCTTTGAGAATAAGGACTGTCATTGCTGTACCCACAGTGCCTTGTACATCTTCATATATCACAGGTGATTAACAGATGCTTGATAAATGATTGGCTCCCATTGCAAACCAAAGATAATTTTAAAATTTCAGGTGAGATTTTGTGAGGTCACCCCTAAGTCAGTGTCACTGCCAGACTCTCTCTAACCTTGACTCACAGTTCTGTTACTAGGATCTTGACTTATTTATTCCTCGACACCAAATCCCTCCTTCGTGGGTCCTAGTCCAGTGAGCAAGAATTGGCTCCTGACTTGCTGCCCTGTTCTTTCAGGCCTGGGATTTCACCCTGCTCTCTCACTCCTGGTGGCTGACTCTCCCTAGTGTCAGATCCTTTCCAGCTTAGCCTAAACCTTCTGTCTTGGTTTTCTGCCTATGTCCTAGGACATCCTTACCTTCCTGGTGCCTATGATCTGTTTCTTTAGGCTATTAGCAATTCAGAAGCCACAGGGCCCATAGGGTGATCTGAATCACCTTACAAAACCCTAAACAGAATCTCATTCCCCAAACAAAGAAAAGCCCATGGGAGACCCATTAATAGCTTCTAGCCACTAACCTCTAACCCTTCCAATGTCATGACTGACCCTCCTGGGACAGTGTTATCATTACAGGGCCTGTTAAAGGCAACCATCTTCTGCATTCTGTTGGAATGGGGGGGGGTGGGGAGTGTTGGAGGGTGGGATAGTGGTATGTTTACGTGTGCGGGTATGCCTTGAGGATGAGTGATCTATCTGAATAGAACACCTTCAAACAGAAAGCCCTGCACCAGAGAGGTTCCTAATCTTCCAGAAAGTAGATGAAAATATTAGATTAAAAGTGTAGTTCAGGCTTGGAGAAAAAGCTTCAAGAACAGCTGGTTGCTGCTCAGCTGAATCCTTTATGGGAAATAGGAGCTTAGGAATTCCCCTAAGATTTAGAGCAAATGTTTTTGTGTGATGGTGATGGTGAGGAGGAGAGACAGAGTGGAGAAAAGAGAGAAGGCAGTGGACACAGTGGCTTACGCCTATAATCCCAGCACTTTGGGAGGCTGAGGAGGATGGATCACCTGAGGCTGGGAGTTCAAGACCAGCCTGACCAACATGGAGAAACCCCATTTCTAGTAAAAATATAAAAATTAGCCAGGCATGGTGGCACATGCCTGTAATCCCAGCTACTTGGAAGGCTGAGGCAGGAGAATTGCTTGAACCCGGGAGGTGGAGGTGGCGGGGAGCTGAGATCGCGCCATTGCACTCCAGCCTGGGCAACAAAAGCAAAACTTCATCTTAAAAAAAAAAAAAAAAGAGAGAGAGAGAGAGAGAGAGAGACAGAGAATGGAGAACTTAGCCACTGTCCTACTGAGTCCTTGAGCAGACACAGTGAACTTTTGAGGGCATATTCTTGTTTACCTGTTATACCTTGTTTGGCTATTGCTTTACAGTTTTCAGGTACTTCCAGATCTAAGTAAGTTTCCAGACCTCATTTAGACCTTCCCAAATATCTAGAGACTAAATATATTCATTTCCTAGGGCTGCCGTAACAAAGCACCAGAAACTGCTTGGCCTAAGACGACAGAAATGGATTGTTTCACAGTCTGGAGGCTCGAAGTCTGAAATCAAGGTTGTTTCCTTCTGAGGGCCGTCATGGAAAACCTGCTCCATGCCTCTTGCCTCGCTTCTTGTGGTTTGCTGGCAAACTTTGACCTTTCTTGGCTTGTACATGTGTTACACTGATCTCTGTCTTTATTTGTACATGGCATTCTCCCTATGTGACTCTGTTTCTAAATTCCACCCCCCCACATTTTTTTTTTTATTGAGATGGAGTCTTACTCTTGTTGCCCAGGCTGGAGTTCAATGACCCAGTCTTGGCTCACTGCAACCTCTGCCTCCTGGGTTCAAGTGATTCTCCTGCCTCAGCCTCCCAAGTAGCTGGGACTATAGGCATGTGCCACCATGCCCAGCTAATTTTGTATTTTTAGTAGAGATTGAGTTTCTCTGTGTTGGTAAGGCTGGTCTCAAACTCCCGAAGCTGATCCGTCTGCCTCAGCTTCCCAAACAATGGGGATTATAGGTGTGAGCCACTACGCCTAGCTAAATTTCCCCTTTATATAAAGACACCAGTCATTTTGGATTAGGGTCCACACTAATACCTCATTCTATTTTCTATTCTATTGCCTCTATAAAGACCCATTTCTTTTTTCTTTTTCTTTTTGATACAGGGTTTCACTCTTGTTGCCCAGACTGGACTACAGTGGTGTGATCTCAGCTCACTGCAATCTCTGCCTCCCGGGTTCAAGCGATTCTTCTGCCTCAGTCTCCCGAGCAGCTGAGACTACAGGCACGTGCCACCACGCCCTGCTAATTTTTGTATTTTTAGTAGAGACGGAGTCTCACCACATTGGCCAGGCTGGTCTCAAACTCTTGACCTCGTGATCCGCCCACCTCAGCCTTCCAAAGTGCTGGGATTACAGGCATAAGGCACCACAACTGGCCTAGACCCCATTTCAAATAAGGTCATAGTCTGACGTAATGAGGGTTAGGACTCAGCATATCTTTTTTTTTGATGGGGTAGTAGGGTTACCATTCAACTCATAGCACTAACCCAGTAGTGGCAACCATCATTTCTGAATCCCGATCACTCATTCATTCAGCCAATATTTGGTAAGTGCTCACATTGTTCAGGCACTATTCTAGCCAATTGAAATACTTCACTAAATAAGACAACTATTTCTTCCCTCTTAGTAAAAAAATAATAATAATAATAATAAAATTACATAGTGTGTTAAAAGATGGTAAGTCCTATAGAAAGTTGAAAATATTGAACAAAATAAAGGGAATAGAAGGTAGTTTTAACTTTCTTTCTTTCTTTCTTTCTTTTTTAAAGACAGAGTCTTTCTCTGTTTTCCAGGCTGGTGTGCAGTGGCATGATCTCGACTTGCTGCAATCTTCGCATCCTGGGTTCTAGTGATTCTCCTGCCTCAGCCTCCAAGTAGCTTGGATTACAGGCGTAAGCCACCACAGCCAGCTAATTTTTGTATTTTTAGCAGAGATGGGGTTTCACTTTGTTGGCTGGGCTGGTCTCAAACTCCTGACCTCAAGTGATCCGCCCACCTCTGCCTTCCAAAGTGCTGGGATTACAGGCTTGAGCCACCATGCTCGGCCTGGTTTTAACTTTCAATAAGGTGGTCTGAGAAGGAATCACTGAGAAAATAACAGCAAAGGCTTGATGGAGGTGAGGGGATTAGTTGTGGATATTTCCAGCAAGAGTGTTCCAGGCAGAGGGGGCAGCCAAAGCAAAGGCCCTATGGCAGAAATGTGTCTAACATATTCTAGAAGCAATAAGGGTGCCAGTATGTCTAGGATAGGATGAGAAAACCAAGCAAGAGGAAGAAAAGAAGAAAAAAATTTCAACAAGAATGTAGGAGGTTATAGCATATAGATGCTTGTCAGCCTTTGAAGGATTTTAGCAAAGGGAAAAAGCAATCTGATTTTTATTATGGAAAGAGCCCGCTTTCTGCTGTGTAGAGAATAGACTGTTAGGTATAATGGTGGGCAAACAAGTATAGAAATAGGCAGACCAGGCCGAGTGCAGTGGCTCATGCCTGTAAGCCCAGTACTTTGGGAGGCCAAGGCAGGTGGATCATGAGGTTAAGAGATTGAGACCATCTGGGCCAACATGGTGAAACCTCATCTCTGCTAAAAATACAAAAATTAGCTGGGCGTGGTGGCGTGTGCCTGTAGTCCTAGCTACTTGGGAGGCTGAGGCAGGAGAATCGCTTGAACCTGGGAGGCGGAGGTTGCAGTGAGCCGAGATCGTGCCACTGCACTACAGCCTGGGCAATGGAGCAAGATGCCATCTTAAAAAAAACAAAAACAAAAAAAGGAAAGAAATAGAAATTCCAAGTGGGCTTTTCCCTTTTACAACAACCAGTAAGTTATTCCTTAGTCCCAGGGAGGCAATCACAGATGTATGGCTACTCAGAGGCCTCTCCAGAGATCCTGCTTCCCTCAACAGATAGATGAGACTAGCTGTAGAATTTGGGACAATTCTATTTTTTATCCATGAGGAAAAAAAATTCCATGGACAAGTCTTAGACTTTCTTAGGTTTCTACCAGAATTACTAAGGAGGACCCTGGGAGAAAAGCAAAATCACTGGCTCAGCACCCAGGCCCAGAATTATTTCCTGCAGCTGGGACAGAGCCCCAGGTCCCTGAGAGGGAACAGTGAGTAAGTCTCCAGGTAAATGGCACTCAGCCTGCTACCTGCCGTCTCTGGCCAGAAGACCCCTGTGTCTCTGCTTCATCATTGCTCCAATCCCCACAGCTTGGGTCTGTCAATTTCTACCTGCAAACTGTGCTCTGCCACAAAGTTGCACTCAACTGTGTTTCTAGTTCAAAGTATAACTTAGCAAATACCCAACCCACTTCTACTTCATTCTTTTTTTTTGAGATGGAATCTTGTTCTGTTGCCCAGGCTGGAGTGCAGTGGTGTGATCTCAGTTCATTGCAACCTCTGCCTTACCACACCCGACTAATTTTTGTGTTTTTAGTAGAGATGGGGTTTTGCCATGTTGCCCAGTGTGGTCTTGAACTCCTGGGCTCAAGTGAGCCACCCACCACTCCCAGCTAATTTTTTGTATTTTTAGTAGAGACAGGGCTTCCCCATGTTGGCCAGGCTAGTCTTGAACTCCTGACCTCAGGCGATCCACCCACCTTGGCCTCTCAAAGTGTTGGGATTACAGGTGTCAGCCCCACACTCAGCCTTGAATTCCTCTCTAAACAAGATATGCACTCTCTTATTTGCTATAGTCATGACCAGTTCCCGATCACTCACTTATGATACTTTCCAGGATGCTGTCAGCAGTTGAATTTGCAATCTTTCTTTTCTTTCCAGAGTCTTGCTCTGTCTATCCAAGCTGGAGTGCAGTGGCATGATCATGGCTCACTGCAGCCTTGACCTCCTGGGCTCAAGTGATCCTCCCATCTCAGCCTTTGGAGTAGCTGGGACTACAGGCACATGCCACTGTAACCAGCTAATTTTTTAAATTAATTTTTTGTAGAGATGGGGGTCTCTTTCTGTTGCTCAAGCTGGTCTTGAATTCCTGAGCTCAAGAAATCTTCCTGTCTCAGCCTTCTAGAAGCTGTCATCTTTACTAATACCATGTCTTATATATAGTTAGAAATACAGTTGTTGAAAAATTAAAACTGTGCTCATGAGCATGAAAATGAACTGTGATAATGTAATCTCAAAGTAATAGCAGCGATCTCAAACGAAAAATGTGTTTACAAAGAAAGCTTACTACCTTGACCATTTCTGACAACTTAAATTTAAGGGCCTATAGAGATGTTTCTATACTTTTATTAAAAAGTGGTATTACACTGTATAATCAGTCATGTCAGGTTATAATTCCCATTTATTTTTGCTGGGTTAAGAGAGAAAGAACAAAAAGAGACACAAAAAGAAAATGGGGGAAATTTTTCCTCAAGTAAGTCATGTGGAGATATACATATATACATGCACACACATACATACATGTGCATATATACATATACAAATAGTATTTGAGAGGGAATGGGAGGCTGTGAGTGAAGGATCAGAGGTGAACAAGAGGGATGTCTGGACAATAGAAAGAAGCTGTGGTGGACAATAACCAGAAATGAAGACAGACAGCAGGTCGACATTAGGTTTTTTTTTTTTTTTTTGGAGACAGAGTCTAGTTCTGTCATTCAGGCTGGAGTACAGTGGCACGATCTCAACTCACTGCAACCTCCACCTCCCAGGTTCAAGTGATTATCGCTTGAGAATCAAATGTGAAAATCACGTGTGAAGAATCAAGTGATTCTCATGCCTCAGTCTCCCAAGTAGTTGGGATTACAGGCGTGTGCCACCACACCCAGCTAATTTTTGTATTTCGAGTAGAGTTCAAGACCAAGACAGGCTGGTCTTGAACTCTTGACCTCAAGTGATCTAGCCCCCTCCTTGATCTCCCAAAGTGCTGGGATTATAGGTGTGAGCCACCACACCTGGTGGCACTAGGACTTTAAATCCAGGTTTAAAAGAAAGAGGATCTTTAAATGGGCAGGATCAAGTGGTCTTAGCTGGTAGTGACTTCCATTGAGACATCCATGTAGTTTTCTCAGTTTGGAAGAGCACAGTAAGAATGCCAGGATGAGGCTTTTCGACTTGACAGGAAAGAGGAAATAGCTACTGTATTTGTCTTAAACCATATGTGCTGCTGAAAGGCAAGTAAATAATTTGGACTGAAATAAAGACTAATAAAGATCTCTATGATCATAAAATGTTTGTGTAGCCACTTAACCGTCAAGCTGTACTTGAACAGCGATATATGTAGGGCCACCCAAGTCTATTAGAAATGTGTGAAAAGTGCTAGGTGTGAAGCAAAGTTCAGAGAACCTCTACGAAGTCTCTGGTTTAGGTTGCAAAGAAAGTGAAGGGACATATTTACTGCAGGGATTCAGCTGCTGCGAGGACCCATGTTATCACATTCCTGGGCTACTGCTACCTAGATACTCAAATGGCAAATTGTGTGGTTGTAGAGCATAGAACTACTTATTGAATTAAACAATCTGGGTTCTGATCTATTCAGATTTAATAGATGGCAAAGCTGAAACTCTTTTCTGAATAAATAAATTTTACTGCAAAAGTTCTGGCAGAAAGTGTAATAATAAACAGTTTATAAAATCCAGATGATTTTGGGGAAGGACATCTGGTAGAAGTGTGTACCATTAAACACTTAAATGTGGCTTTAGACAAGGCTTGGCTATAGAGGGAAACATTTTGTTCATCTACCTTGACAAAACACAAAGATTTTTCTGGCAGAACATTTGGTAAATGAAGAGAGGTTTAATTTTATTCTGTATTGTTGAGTTAGATGGGTTTTCATGGACCACTGAGAAAATGTGCACCTCACAGAATCTTAAGGCAGTTTAGACTCTAAGCTGCTTTGAACAGAGAGAAGGACTTGATATTGCTGACCTTTGTCTGTGTAGGTTGCCTCTGTATAGTTCCCCACACACTCTGGTAAAAAGAACTCAAGCTCTGAATGTGTCTCCTGTTAAAACCATAGGGGCCCTTCAGGGAACATGTATTTTGTCTCTGACTAGATAACTAACAGGAATGAATAGAAAAGGCAGGGTGGGATGGCTCACACCTGTAATCCCATCACTTTGGGAGGCTGAGGCAGGCAGATCACTTGAGGTCAGGAGTTCAAGACCAGCCTGGCCAACATGGTAAAACCTCCATCTCTACTAAAATACAAAAATTAGCCAGGCATGGTGGTCTGTGCCTGTAGCCTCAGTTACTCAGAAGGCTGAGGCAAGAGAATTGCTTGAACCCAGGAGGTGGAGGTTGCAGTGAACCAAGATGGTGCTACTGCACTCTAGCCTGGGTAACAGAGTGAGACTTCACCTAAAAAAAAAATAAAGGCCAGGTGAGGTGGCTCATACCTGTAACCTCAGCACTTTGGGAGGCAGAGGCAGGTGGATCACCTGACGTCAGGAGTTCAGGACCAGCCTGGCCAATGTGATGAAACCCTGTCTCTACTAAAAACACAAAAATTAGCCTGGTGTGGTGGTGGGCACCTGAAATCCCAGCTACTTAGGAGGCTGAGACCAGAGAATCACCTGAACCTGGGAGGCGGAGATTGCAGTGAGCCGAGATCATACCATTGCACTTCAGCCTGGGCAACAGGAGCGAAACACCATCTCAAGAAAAAAAAAAAAAAGAATGAATAGAAAGAATCGATGGACACAAGAGAGAAATTCTCAGGTGAAAACCACAGATCCATGACCTATCAAATATATGGCCAGCACACTGTTTTTCAAGGGCTGTCTTCTTAGGGAAGAAAGATTTTTTGAAACATGTATATGTGTGTGTTGCTGGGGGAAGTGGTATTTGGGACATTGCTCAATATTTTCCATGGTCAAACATAAACTATACTACACTCCAGAATGTACTCAAGATGTTTGGCATCAGTAGAGTATTTTGTTGCCATTCAGATGAACAATCTCTGCTTGGAAGGCTTTGAGGCACAGCAACACTTTAAAAAGAGACCCTGTTTATTCACCCAAGGGAAGCAAAGAGAGTGTAGCTGAAAATGGAAGGTTGGGTGGTGATATTGTTGACTGCAGCCAGTTGGGAGGTGGTGGAACAACCCTCACACCCTAGCCCCTGGCAGAGTTTTTCCTGTAATAGAGATGCGGCTTACCTAGCTGTAGTTCCCATGTCATTTATTACTTCATGCCAGGCATTAAGACAAATGACAATGTTCTTTGGTATATTAGGAAGACTGAAAGTATTTTGATTAGGCTTAAGAAGAGACAACATAAATGGGAGTGTTCTGATGTTCTGATGATGAAGCCCTTTGAATGTCATGCTTAAGGGTTTGGATTTTATTCCATTGCCAGTTGGGAGCAAGTAAAATTGTTTGTAGCAGGGAGTGACATGACAGAATATTTGTTTTTGTAAAGATCATCTGGTAGCAGTTTGCAAGATGGCTTGGAAAAGGATTTGAATGGAAGAAAGACAATCATTTAGGAGACTATTATCACAATGGAAGTCAAAGATGGAAGGGCCTTAGTGAGAGAACTGAGATGAGGGAGATGTATTTGAAAGACATTGATTTGAGAAATGAATAGAATCTTTCAGGAAGCTTAGCTAAATTGCTTATAATCTTCACAATAACATTTTTTATTGAGTTGGCATTGAAAATCAACCTCGAACAGAAAAGCAAGCTAATTTTAGGCAATCAAATGTTTTATCAGTTTTAAAGGCAGTGAGATTGGGAGAGAGAAAGAGAAAGTTTTTCCCTTACAAAGTATAATTGAATCAAATGGAAATTAAATGATACCTATTTTCACGATGCTGGGATCAAATTCTTGTCATAAAAGGCATTTGCAGCCTGATCTGCATGTCAGCCCCCATGCTTCATTTTGACAGTTTGAAAAAGAGAACACAGCACATGTACGGGAAGTCAACGCCTACTTATGTACCTGTTGTTTTAATGCTCCACCCAGAAATTAGTGTTCCAACTTGTACAATCTGTATTGCCCTGTTGACTGCTGGGGGTGAATGATTATTCTTAAGTTAGGAAGAAACTTTTTTTTTTTTTTGAGATAGAGTTTCACTCTTGTTGCCCAGGCTGGAGTGTAATGGCATGATCTCAGCTCACTGCAACCTCCGCCTCCTTGGTTCAAGCAATTCTCCTGCCTTGGCCTCCTGAGTAGCTGGGATTACAGGTGCCTGTCACCATGCCTGGCTAATTTTTTTTTTTTTTTGTATTTTTAGTAGAGACGGGGTTTCATCATGTTGGTCAGGCTAATCTTGAACTCCTGACCTTGTGATCCACCCATCTCAGCCTCTCAAAGTGCTGGGATTACAGGCATGAACCACCATGCACAGCCCATTTTTGTATTTTTTAGTAGAAACAGGGTTTCACCGTATTGGACAGGCTGGCCTCAAACTCCTGACCTCGTGATCCACCTGCCTCGCCCTCCCAAAGTGCTGGGATTACAAGGGTGAGCTACTGCACCCAGCCAGGAAGAAATTTTTAGGCTTAATTCCTTTGCAAGACTTTAAGATAATTAACACACAGGTATAATTTAAATATAAGGCAATATTGTGGTCTATGGGTTGTAGAATTAGACTGCCTGCTCTCCAATCCCAGTCCTTCCTATATCACCTGCTACCAAGAAACCTCAGTTTCCTCACTTGTAAAATGAGAATAGCAGTAGCTCCTAACTCATGGGGTTGCTGTAATGATCACATGAGGAAATCCTCAAACAGTGGTTAGTTCAGTACCTGGCACATAAAGCATGCTCAATAATTGTAGGTATTGATCATTATCTATAAGTTTTACTTTAGGACTGAAAGCAGTAGAAGATAAAGGGGCAGACAGAGAGAGAGTGGGATTTCTTTGAGTTACTTCAAGAGAAGGGTAAGAAGATTTTAAGTAGAGATTTAAAAACATTTTTTTTTTTTTGACGGAGTCTTGCTCTGTCGCCAGGCTGGAGTGCAGTGGTACAATCTTAAATAAAATAAGTGGTACGAAATAAATAAAAAGGTATTTATTTTGTTGGACATGGGGGCTCATGTCTGGAATGCCAGCATTTTGGGAGGCCAAGGTGAAAAAATTGCTTGAGGCCAGGACTTCAAGACCATAGTGAGAACCCTGTCTCTTAAACAACAACAATAGCAACAACACAACAAAACAAAAATTCTTTATTTACCTTTGCTAAAAGGATTTAGTCTAGGTCTTTATCTCATGCTCTTCCAATTTTTTTTTTTTTCTATTCCATAAACTGAAATAAGTGGCAACTTCTTCCCAAACTTTGTTTCAAGTCTGGGAAAGAATCACAATGTAACAATATAATGTATTCAACAATGTAATGCTTGAAAGCCTTGATCATAGTAAAGAGAAATCTCCAAATTAGTACAGTTATCCTTCCGTATCCATAGGAGATTGGCTTCAGGACCTCCTATGCATACCAAAATTAAGGATGCTCAAGTCCCTGAAATAAAATAGTACAGTATTTGCATATAACTTATGCACATCATCCCATATACTTTAAATCCTCTCTAGATTACTTATAATACCTCATACAATGTAAATGCTATAAAAATAGTTGTTGTATTGTTTAGGGAGTAACAATAAGAAAAAGTCTGGGCATGTTTAGTACAGATACAGCCATTGATTTTTTTTCTTCTGAATATTTTTGATCTATGAACCTACAGATATGGTGGAACAAACTGTTTCCTTCCTTCCTTCCTTCCTTCCTTCCTTCCTTCCTTCCTTCCTTCCTTCCTTCCTTCCTTCCTTCCATCGTTCCCTCCCTCCCTTCATATCTCTCTCTCTCTCCCTCTTTCTCTCTCTCGCTTTCTTTCTTTCTTGACAAAGGCTTGCTTTGTCACCCAGGCTGGAGTGCAATGATGCAATTTTGACCCACTGCAACCTCCGCTTCCTGGGTTCAAGAAATTCTCTTGCCTTGGCCTCCCAAGTAACTGGGATTACAGGCATGCACAACCATGCCCGGTTAACTTTCGTATTTTTAGTAGAGACAGGGTTTCACCATATTGGTCAGGCCGGTCTCAAACTCCTGACCTCAAATGATCTACCTGCCTCAGCCTCCCAAAGTGCTGGGGTTACATGCATGAGCCACCGTGCCCAGAGCCAACTGCGTTTTCTTAAAAAGAGATTTCTGTGTACAAGTCACTTTTTTATCAGGAAGAATACGGGCACTGAATTTGGAAACCTTGATGACACAGGACTTCTGTAACTTTACATTTGTAGGACATGTGACTGGACAACTGTTAGAGATCTGAAATGTTTAGTTTACGTTGCTGATATGTTCATCCATATAAACAGAACTGAAGCTTTAATCCTCTTTAGTGTCTTCTGGGCAATGTTATGTATCCTAACATAACAAATAACTAATTTTGGAAGCAAGTATCATGGCAGGGTACCTACCAGATTATAAAACTTCTCATACATAGATAATAGCCATGGTTTTAAAAAAATTTAAAGGCTAAAAATGACTGTGTCTGAGACAAGAATATTTAACCATGACCTGAAATCTCTGCAGGTCAAGATAGGCTTTCAAGGAGCCAGGGGGACATGGTGGAAATCTGTACTCCTGTATCTTTGCTTTGAAGTTGTTTGGTTTTTTGAAAATGTTTGGGTTTTTGAAGATGCTTTGGTTCTCAATCACACATTGTCAATGACATTTATAGAAGTCCAGGGAGAATATCCGGTTTAGTGTGGGAACTGAATTGGTGGCAAACATATTCTTATCTTAATTTACATCAAGATACTTTCTCTCTTAAGAAAAGAGAAGTCTTTTCCCTAAAGGGGAAGGAACATTAATCAGGGAACTCACAGCATATATTGAAATTGCAGCCACTTCACAAAATAATACTGTTTATCATCCGAGAGGTAATAAGTGAACTTGGTGAACAGGTGGGAAGAAAAATTTGTTTCTGTAGCAACAGTAATGCTGTTTTAACACAGCAGCAAAAGGAGGGGGAAGAGGAAAACAATTCTAGAACTTCCTCTCATTCATATAAATGATGCTTGAAAATATTTTTGCCTTTTTTTTCTCCTAGGAGGAGGTACAAGAGTAGAGTATAAAATGTAAACATGAAAGATAAAGCACAGGTTAAAAGATTTGCTCATTGATCACAACTAAACAATCTGGGTGCCAGATTCATTATTATAAGGGTTTAAGACATCCGTTACAGTCTTCAGTTTTGTTTTGTTTGGAGGCAGTGTTTCACTCTGTCACCGAGGCTGGAGTGCAATGGCGTGATATGGCTCACTGCAACCTCCACCTCCCAGGTCCAAGCAATTCTTGTGCCTCAGACTCCAGAGTAGCCATGCCCAGCTAATTATTGTATTTTTAGTAAAGACAGGGTTTTGCCATGCCAGCCAGGCTGATCTTAAACCCCTGGCCTCAAGTGATCCACCTGCCTCAGGCTCCCAAAGTGTTGGGATTATAGGCGTGAGCCACCACACTGGGCCATCATAGACATTTTTAATTATTTTATGGTAATGAAAACAAAGCTAGCAATGGCAACACTCTGTTTTCTCATGGTCAATCTACATTTGGAACAGTTTGTTGAGTTCTGCAAAACAGACATCAGGAAGACCATTGGAAAACAAAAGTGGTGCAAAAGAAAGAACTCTGGAGGGTGATGCAGGGGACTTGAAATTACATATTTGTTGGAATCCTTAAGGAACCAGTGAGAAAGGAAGACTTAAGGAGTTTGACGACTATCTCCAGATATTTGAAGATGCTAGGGCAAAAAATGTTGGCATAATAGTCAAAAAAATTTTGGCTTAGGAGAAGCAAGAACTTACATCTGTTTAATATCAAGAAAGTTACAAGCCTACCAACCAACAAAGCAAGCAAGCAGGATGGATTGCTTTGGGTGGGCACTAAGGGCGTTTGATCACAGCCTGGATGCTGCAGGCTGGGGATACTCCAGAAGGCACGACTCATGCACTAAGGCGGCTTTTCACACCATCCTTCAAGGGCAAGACTATGATAATGGATCTCATCTTTGAGCTCTTATTCTCTATTTATAGATTAGGAAGCTGAAGATGAAGAAAATTAAAGAATTTACAAAAGCTATTCAGAGGCCAGGAGCAGTGGCTCGCACCTGTAATCCCAGCACTTTGGGAGGATGAGGAGGGCAGATCACCTGAAGTCAGGAGTTCAAGACCAGCCTGACCAACATGCAGAAACCTCATCTCTACTAAAAATACAAAATTAGCTGGGCGTGTTGGTACACACCTGTAGTCCCAGCTACTCAGGAGGCTGAGGCAGGAGGATTGCTTGAATCCAGGAGGCAGAGGTTGCAGTGAGCTGAGATCATGCCATTGTACTCCAGCCTGGGCAACAAGAACAAAACTCCATCTCAAAAAAACAAAACAAAAATTATTCAGTGGCATGGTTAGCATTCTTATCCAAATTGATAAATACCTGTGTTCTTAACCACCAGGCATTTGGGGCACAAGAATCCTTCTTCAAGAGTGCTTAAACCAGACCAGGCACAGTGGCTCACGCCTGTAATCCCAGCACTTCAGGAGGCTGAGGTGGGCGGATCACTTGAGCTCAAGAGTTTGAGATCAGCCTGGCAAACATAGTGAAACCCTATCTCTACTAAAAATACTAAAATTAGCCGGGCGTGGTGGTGCATGCCTGTAAGCCCAGCTACTTGGAGGCTGAGGCAAAAGAATTGCTGGAACCCTGGAGGTGGAGGTTGCAGTGAGCTGAGAGAGCAAGACTCCATCTCAATAAATAAATAAATAAATAAATAAATAAATAAAAATAAATAAATAAACAGTGCTTAAACCAGGAGAGAGCGATGATGAATTTAGAGAATAACTCTACGTTCCTTTTCTAGAGCTGTACTTGTGGCTGAATCAAAAAAGAAAACAAAACACAAAATAAACCATTATTCCCTGCAGAGGAGGGTGACTTGATAGGAGGAAGCCCAGAATGATGATGATGCATGGAAAAGAAAGCGACTTCGGTTATTTCTTAGACTCTCCCTCACCACTCCCCTCTACTCACCTCTGCCTCCAGGACCAGTGGAGCAGCCAGTTTATGAAAACAGTTTTAATTTCAGCTTTTATCCTACCTATATTTTAGCACGATGTCAGAGGTCCACACTTGCCAGGGTCTGTTCTGTTCCTCGGGCTGGTTCTGACTTTGTTGTTAAAGTCACTGCAAGATGACTTTACAAGAACCAGATCACCAGACCAAATTGCCAACTCTTATCCAGCTTCTGGCACCTGGATTCTGAGGAATAAATGAAGGGAAGACACTCAGGCAAATGCACATTCTTGTTTTTGTTTGTTTTTTAGATGGAGTCTTGCTCCGTCACCCTGGCTGGAGTACACTGGTGAGATCTCGGCTCACTGCAACCTCTGCCTCCCAGGTTCAAGCAAAGAGAGAGAGAGAGAGAGAGAGAGAGAGAGAGACAGACAGATTCTCACTCTGTCGCCAGGCTAGAGTATAGTGGAGTGATCTTGGCTCATTGCAACCTCTGCCTCCTGATGTCAAGCGATTCTTCTGCTTCAGCCTCCCAAGTAGCTGGGACTACAGGTGCATGCTACCATGCCAGCTAATTTTTTGTATTTTTAGTAGATGGGTTTCACCATGTTGGCCGGGATGGTCGCAAACTCCTGATCTCGTGATCCGCCTGCCTCAGTCTCCCAAAGTACTGGGATTACAGGTGTAAGCCACGGTGCCTGACAAAATTTCACTGAAATTTTAAAAATTTTTTGTAGAGATGGGGTCTTGCTATGCTGCCTAGGCTAGCCTAGAACTCTTGGGCTCAAGTGGTCCTCCCACTTCAGCCTCCCAAAGTGCTAGGATTACAGGTGTGAGCCACCATGCTCAACCCAGTCTTTTTTTTTTCTTTTTGTAGTTTTACCATCAAAACTGCCATCACTTTTTTATTCTCTCAATACACAATTTTGCGCAAAGGTTTGTGATCTATCTTCGAACATCTGGACAGCTCACTCTGCACATCCGGGATTCCAGCCAAAGGGATATTTTCCATGTTGGTTTTCCCCCTTGATCCACCCAAAAGTTCAGATTGTCTGATGAAGGGCTGAGATTAGGGTCAGATAGGTGAAGCTGGGTCATGGAAGAGAAAAGTATGATCTTGACTTTGTTTAAAAATTTGATATTTTGTTAATCATGGATTTTTTCCATTAATTCTAATTACTGAGGCTTTTGGTGTCCTGTTAAATTTTGGGCCAGGTGCGGTGGCTCACGCCTGTAATCTCAACACTTTGGGAGGCTGAGGAGGGCAGATCACAAGGTCAGTAGACGGAGACCATCCTGGCTAACACAGTGAAACCCTGTCTCTATTAAAAATACAAAAAATTAGCTGGGCATGGTGGTGCATGCCTGTAGTTCCAGCTACTCGGGAGGCTGAGGCAGGAGAACCATCTGAACACAGGAGGCGGAGGTTGCAGCGAGCCAAGATCACGCCATTGCACTCCAGCCTGGGTGACAGAGCAAGACTCCATCTCAAAAAAAAATTGCCTCAATTGCCTTATCCTAGTTCTGACCTGCTGTAACACTTGATCCCATTTAAGTCATGGAAATTAGGTAGTCCTGTGTGTCGAAAAAGCATTGGAACTTAGGAGAGACGGTTCTACAATGTAGCTCTGACTGTCACTAGCTGTGTGACTTTGGATAGGTCAGTGGCCCAACTAGGACCCCAGATGTCTCATGTGGAAAATGCAGGTGACATCTAATTCTAAACCTTTATGGTTCTTCCCCCAGTGTTTCCTAACTGAGAAGCTCAAAGATGGCAGCACCACATATTCTAGCTCTTTTATTACTCTCCATGCCTCAGATTGCACCAAATCCAGTCCCTTGCACAGAGTGGACATTCAAACAATGTCTTCCAGTAAATGGTTTTTACACATTGGAACAAAAATATAGATCAAGGTCCAAACCAAAAAGCCTACACAAATTAAAAACATTCTGCAAATGAAAACAAAACCTTCCCAAACAAGAATATTGTACCTCCCTCATTCCTCCCACAGAAAAGAACCAACTGAAATCCTTGGTCCGATTCGTTTAAGTATGGCAAAGTCTTACTGCTTTCCTTTCCCCCAGGAAATATTCTATTCAAATATTTCAGATTTTGAGTGAAGCAGACTTATGTAATCATTCTGCCCTTGGGGCTTTCTGTCCATCTAAAGATGCTAGAACCACCCTAATGAGTCACAGTTCATAAAATGTAACATCTGTGAGAGAAGGTTATAAACATCAGCAGTGCCCAAAACAGCTGTAGAATTTGAGAAGAAACAGAATTTCCACTTCCCAACTAGTTCTTCATATTTAAGTTGGCATAACTAGAAAGCAGAGAGAGAGCATTTTTGCATATAGCCCAAACCCCCTTTTCTTTTCTCCTTTTTTCCTTGAGAAAGAGAGAGAGAGAGAGAGGCTGGGTGCAATGGCTCACGCTTGTAATCCCCGCACTTTGGGAGGCCCTGGTGGGCAGATTACTTGAGGCCAGAAGTTTGAGACCAGCCTGGCCAACATGGTGAAACCCTGCCTCCACTAAAAATACAAAAAATTATCCGGGCATGGTGGTGCATATCTGTAATCTCAGCTACTTGGGAGGCTGAGGCACAAGAATTGCTTGAGCCTAGGAGATGGAGGTTGCAGTGAGCAGAGATCCCACCACTGCATTCCAGCCTGGGTGACAGCACAAGATTCTGTCTCATTTAAAGAGAGAGAGAGAGAGAGAAAAGAGAAAGTGTGTGAGTGCGCGCATATGCATGAGAAAGAGTGCAGGGTGAGCACATGCATGAGAAAGAGTGCAGGGAGGGAAAGAGGCAAAGGAGAGAGGGAAAAGATCCTGATTTAATGGTAAAATACATGACCTTAAAATATAAAACATATTTTGGGAGCTCTTTTCTTAGCCTCTTTTTTTTTTTTTTTTTTGTTTGGTGAGACAGAGTTTTGCTCTTGTCTTCATCTCATCTCGATCTCGGCTCACCACAAGCTCCCACTCCTAGGTTCAAGTGATTCTCCTATCTCAGCCTCCCAAGTAGCTGGGATTACAGGCATGTGCCACCACATCCAGCTAATTTTTTGTATTTTTAGTAGAGACGGGGTTTCTCCATGTTGGTCAGGCCAGTCTCAAACTCCTGACCTCGTGATCCTCCCGCCTTGGCCTCCCAAAGTGCTGGGATTACAGGTGTGAGCCACCATGCCCAGCCCTATGACATCTTTTCTGCATACCTATTCTCTAACCAGTGGTAGAAATGAAAGGGCAAGAACCACTTCAGATACCTCTTGACAATTTTGTAAATTGCTTCTGGAAACAAAGAGTATATACCAATAGCTCTAAAGTAAGTCATTTTAATTTATTTAATCTTTCTTTCATAGTTGATATTAATTGCCTTGTCCCAGAAGCAAAGGTCTTGTACTTGAGGGAAATGAAATTGACCTTCTAAAGGCCATTAAGTATGGTGAGTCATAGAAAGGATAGACATTGTTACATATCTGCACTGTCTATGGTCTCAATACTTTAGATAATTCAAAAGCCAAGTACATCTCCAGGTATTCAAGTTCAAGAAAATAGTTACAAAATATTTTGACATGTATACCTGTAATACAATATATTTTCATGGAAACATAACACAAGCACTTTTTCTTTTTATGTTTCTATTTTATTTCTATAGAGATGGGATCTTGCTATGTTGCCCAGGCTGCACTAGAACTCCTGGCCCAAGAGATTCTCCCTTTAAGCCTCTGGAGTAGCTGGGATTATAGGGATGCACCATCATACCTAATAGGCCGTTCATTTCTGACAAGGAACTTGGAAGGAACATAGTAAAAAACCACTTGATACAGGAAAATTTTGTTTAAAAAATTCTACTTTTAGAATAATTTCCTGTATCTTTTGTTCTCATCACAGATTTTCTCTAACAAGGCAAAGTCAGACAAAGCATTTTTTCCCTTTTCTTTCTTTCATTCTATTACTATTGTTATTATTATTATTAATATTATTATTTTAGAGGCAGGGTCTCACTGTCTCCAATGTTGGAGTGTAGGGGCATGATCATAACTAACTGCAACCTCAAACTCCTGGACTCAAGGAGTCCTCCCACCTTAGCCTCCTGAGTAACTGGGATTACAGGCACCTGCCATCACTCCTGGCTAATTTTTGTATTTTTTGTGGAGATGAGGTTTCACCATGTTGGCCAGTCTGATCTCAAACTTCTGACCTCAAGTGATCCTCCCAAAGTGCTGGGATTACAGGCGTGAGCCACCCTGCCTGGGCAGCATTCACTTATTAAGCAATACCTGCACTGAACTTTATGTCACTGCAATGCAAAGCAAATAATCTCCAACAGGTTTTCCTAGCAGATAATGTGTCTAGGCAGTAATTGCAGACCCTGAATTATTTCCTTAAAATGGATTTCATAATTTTACATTAAAGAGATATGTAATATTGACTAATGGTTTATTTAGTGCCTTTTCACAATGAAAAGGAAGCAAATATAGTGTGCCCCAGTGGGGTCCCAGTCAACCACTTTTCATATACATTTTCTTTGGACAAGTATCATTCACCAAAGGCATCAAAGTTAGTGTCCTGTGATGACCTGTTCTGTCATTTAAACATCCTAAATTTCTGCCCAAACACAACCTTTCTCCTTGACCTTGAGCTCAATGTGAGTCAACAATGGGATGTGACAGCTAAAAAAAAAAAAAAAAAAAAGAGTATTTGCCCTTTGGCTGTCTTGATAGAATTGGTGGAGTGTTTATCCAATTCTACTTGAACTCATCAGATAGCACCTAGGGGTACTTTGTTCTTTTCTAGGAATTACAGTTTAAGAGAAACAACCATAAACAGGAATATGACCAGAGGAGAGAGAACCGGATGGACAGAAACTATATCATGTGAGGAGCACTGAACAAACTGGTGGAAGCTATTTTTCTGGGAAAAGAAAGAGCAGGGTCACATTTTTTCAAATGCCCAAGGGCTGACATTTGAAAGAGGGAACTGTTTAAACTGGCCTCAAAAAATTGAGGGACGCTAATGTTAGTTCAATGTAAGGCAGAATTTCCTAAAGATTATAGCTGTTAAATATTTAATAAATTAATTAAATGAATTATTTATTCAGTACCTACTATGTATTCTAGGCCCTGGAGAAAGGGCAGGACACAGAACCTATGGAGCTTTCATTCTACTATAAAGTTATGTCAGAGGATGGTACATTTCTCATACTCGGAGATGTTTAATGATGCAACCATAAAGTGAGGGGTTTTAAGCAGGAAATCAGACATCACATGTGATTGGACTTACTAATGTCTAAAGTTCAGTCAGTGCTGACACCCTAAGGTTCTACTGAGTTTTTTGGAGGGATAGGGTGACATGGAGGGTATAGAGGACGGGTACGACCTTTTTTATTTTTATTCTTTATTTTTTTATTTTTACAATCTTTAAGCTGCGTGAAAAGGGGTGGAGTCAGGGCTAAAGGGCTAAAGATTATGGGATCACAGCCTTGGTTGCGCGTGTGCGTTTTTGTTTTTTCCCTTTGTTTTTAAAAGACGGGTCTCAGTTGCCCAGACTGGAGTGCAGTGGCGCAATAATGGTCCACTGCAGTTTCAATCTACTGGGGTCAAGCGATTCTCCTGCCGCAGCCTCCCGAGTATCTGAGACTGCAGGCACGCCACCACATTCCGCACTAGCCTTGTTAGAGCTGGACGGCGCCCATAGGTATTCGCCCAGGGCGCCCGCCTCCTAGGGTTGGGGATGGGAGGTGGGTGGTGGCGTAGGCGGTTGCGGGGGGCGGGGTTTCAACCCACCCAGGTCAGGCGGCCAGCTTACCTTACCGCGAAGGAGGAAAACTCTGCTCCTCTCAGTGCGTCGGTCCACATGGCACTATGGACCCAAGACTGCTGCCCCTCAAGGCCCGTCACCCCTCCACCCGCTGCGCCCACTCCAGCGCGTTCCCTCTCCTGTAACAAACACCTCCCAAACTCACCTTCTACCCTAGTTCTTTCCTGCTACCAAATCGACCTCCTCCCTCCTAGACACCATGTTTTGTGCCCCTTTGTAGGCACGAACTTGAACCTAGCTCCATTTGAAAGAGCCCCAGGCCGGCACAGTGGCTCCCACCTGTAACCCCAGCACTTTGGGAGGCGAGGCGGGCAGATCACTGAGATCAGGAGTTTAAGACCAGCCTGACCAATATGGTGAAACCCTGTCTCTACCAAAAACTACCAAAAAGAAAAAAAAAAATTAGCCAGGCGTCGTGGCGCATGCCTGTAGTCCCAACTACTCGGGAGGCCGAGGAAGGAGAATCGCTTGAACCGGCGCCCGGGAGGCAGAGGTTGCAGTGAGCTGAGATCGCGCTACTGCACTCCAGCCTGGGTGACAGAGCGAGACTCCGTTTCAAAAAAAAAAAAAAAAAAAAAGCCCAACATCTTGCACTAATTACAAATCGTGTCCATAGCCCACTCCCCAGTCTCCACGCCCAGGGGAGGATTGGGGGTTGGAGATTGCATTAATTTCCAATGGCCAGTGGTTTAATCAGTCATGACTAAGTAAGGAGCCACCGTAAAAACCAGAGCTTCCGGTTTGGTGAACACGCGGAGGTCCTGGAAGCTCCGCGCCCCTCCCAGGGACCTTGTCCCGTGCCTCGCTCCCATCTGGCTCTTCTTGAGTTCTGGCCTTTGTAGTAAACCTGCAATCTTGTAAGTACACCATTTTCCCGAGTTCTCCGACCTGATCTAGCAAACGAATGAATGTGAGGGGTGGTCGTGGGAAACCTGATTTACACTGTATTTTAGAAGAATAGGTCAAGAAACCTGGACTTGTAATTGGCTTCTGAAATGGGGGTGGTCTTGTGTAAAGAAGCCCTTGATCTACGCGGGTCTGCGCTATCTCCAGGCAGAAAAGGTCAGAACTAATTTTTTTTTTTTTTTGACGAAGTTTCGCTCTTGTCGCCCAGGCTGGAGTGCGGTGGCGCAATCTCGGCGCACTGCAACCTCCGCCTCCCGGGTTCAAGCGATTCTCCTGCCGCATCCTCCCAAGTAGCTGGGACTAAGGGCACGTGCCACCACATCCGGCTAATTTTCTATTATTAGTAGGGACGGGGTTTCACCATGTTGGCCGGGATGGTCTCCATCTCCTGACCTCGTGATCCACCCACTTCGGCCTCCCAAAGTGCTGGGATTACCGTCGTCAGCCACCGCTCCTGGCCGAACTGAGTTAATTTTTAGGACACCAGTTTATGTCCAAGCCTGGCAAAGTGGCTTATGCCCGGAATCCCAGCCAGGCAGAGGATTGCGTGAGGCCAGAAGTTGGAGACCTATTTGGGCAACATAACAAGATCCAGTCTCTAAATAACTTTTTTTTTTTTTTTTTTTTGAGACTGAATGTTGCTCTGTTACCTAGGCTGGAGTGCAATAGCAGGATCCCGGCTCACTGCAACCTCTGCCTCCTGGTCTCAAGAGATCCTCCCACCTCAGCCTCCTGAGTAACTGGAATTACAGGCATGAGCCACCTGTCTAATTTTTTTTTTCTTTTTTGAGATGGGGTGTCACTCTCACCCAGGCTGGAGTGCAGTGGTGCGATCCTGGCTCACTGCAGCCTCCACCTCCCCAGGCTCAGGTGATCCTCCCACCTCAGTTTTTGTATTTTTGTAGAGATGCGGTTTCACCATGTCACCCAGGCTGATCTTGAACTTATGGGCTCAAGCAATCTGCCCACCTTGGCCTCCCAAAGTGCTAGGATTACAGGCATGAGCCACCAAACCTGGCCTCTAAAATTTTTTTTTAAAGTTACTTGGATGTGATCATGCATACCTGCAGTCTCAGCTACTTGGGAGGCTGAGGCAGAAGGATCACTTTAGCCTAGGGGTTTGAGGCTGTAGTGAGTTATGATCCTACCCCTGTACTCCAGACTAGGCAGACTAGACCACCTCACAGTCTCTTAAAAAAAAAGAAAGAAAGAAAAAGCTGGTCATAGTGGCTCAGGCTTATAATCTCAGCACTTTGGGAGGCTGGGCTGGAAGGATCACTTGAAGCCAGGAATTTGAGACCAGCCTGGGCAATATGGTGGGACCTTGTCCTTACAAAAAAATTAGCCAGGCATGGTGGTATACACCTGTAGTCTCAGCTGCTTCAGGAGCTAAGGTGTGAGAATTGCTTGAGCCTAGGAAGTCGAAGATCCA
Organism: Plecturocebus donacophilus; assembly: GCA_004027715.1. Lineage (NCBI taxonomy): Eukaryota > Metazoa > Chordata > Mammalia > Primates > Pitheciidae > Plecturocebus > Plecturocebus donacophilus. Next base: position 36,369 of record PVKP010010042.1, read on the forward strand.
GTGAGCAGAGATTGCGCCACTGCACTCCAGCACAGGTGACAAAGAGAGACCCTGAATCAAAAATAAAAATAAAATAAAAAAGAAAGAAAAGAGTTAGAGAATTGCTTGGTGTGGGAAAAACTCTCTAACCTGGTGGCAGAAGTATTGAGAATATTTTGAGTACAGAAAAATGTTTATCCCATCATATAGTCAGTATATATAACATTACTCTAATTTTCTTTTCATCTCAAGTCCCTTCCAATTTCCTATCTTCCTTCTATTTCTAGTGTCCTTCTAGTTCCTATGTTCTTTTCTTTTCCTTTTTTCTAGAGACAGGATCTTGCTCTGTCACCCAGGCTAGAATATAGCAGCCTGATCATACTTAATTGCAGCCTCCACTCCTGGGCTCAAGTGATCTGGCCTCAGCCTCCCAAGTAGCTGGGGCCCCAGGCATGTGCCACCACACTCAGCTTAGTTCCTGCTTTTTTATTTATAGGTACTGCTTTGCATGTTTTTCTCAGCCCAGCATAGATACTACATCAAATACATTGATCAAGCTTGTCATACAAATGTTTTGGTACAATCAGTTCCTGTTTTTTCATCAGTGATCTAGGGAAATGGAGAAGAAACCTGAGTAAACTGTTCTAGGTTTGTTGTATGAATGACCAAGATAGTATATGTTAGGGCATAGCACGGTGTCCAGATCATAGTAAGAGCTCAATAAAGGGCATTGTTTGACTTTACTTGATTGATCCTTTCATTAGAGTGTATTATGAAATATTTCACATGCCTTACATGACTTTGTTGAAACAGCAAATTCTCGGGCTTCTAGATAATTTAACGATCAATGGCTTTAATCAGAGAGCTCATTTGATAATATTATTTGTGGTTACTTTTTTTTTTTTTTTTTAAGATGGAGTCTTGCTCTGTTGTCCAGGCTGGAGTGCAATGTTGTGATCTCAGCTCATTGCAACCTCCACCTCCCGGGTTCAAGCAATTCTCCTGCCTCAACCTCCTAAGTAGCAGAGATTATAGGCATGAGCCACCATGCCTGAGTTGTGGTTACTCTTAATGGCATTTTGGATCTGGGTTTCATCCTAAGAGAAAATATCAGCGGAAAGACTGCTGTGAGCAACAAAATGATGGTTTCCTGCTGTTACAGTAGAGCTACACTGTGTTCATTCCATCTTTGACAAACTGGCACATTCTGATCCTGTGATAATGTTCCACCAAAGGAGTTTATTTATTTTGCAGCAAAAGATTTGTGTAGATGAGTTCCTTTCTTGTGATGAATATCAGTATAACATAACCAAGCTACTTGCTATGATCTCACTGACCTGCTATAATCCAACTGGCTAAAGAAGCAATCAGTGGTTTGTCTTAGCAAGAGATATATTTGATTTGTTTACTCTCTTAAGTTTGATGAATATATCGTTTACTGATTGCTTGAGAAAAAAGTAAAAACAAGTGGTCATCATGTGGGAAATTACTAAAGAGCATCCAGTGATTCTGAGCAGATTCTATTTACCATATCTAGAAAATAGGTCTTTATTTAAAAAAATCTATCTTTATTTAAGGCTGAAAGATGTGTGAATATTCTTGTAAGTGTTCAACTAATGAGTTAAAAAGCTAAACTTTTTTTTAACTTTCTGCATTTTGGGAAATCTAACATATTTCTGAGAAAGTCTCAAAATATGACTTTTTTTTTTCTTTTTTGGAAACACTGTCTCCTGGATAGAGTGCAGTAGCAAGATCATAGCTCACTGCAGCCTCAAACTCCTGGGCTCAATTGATCCTCCCACCTCTGCCTCCCTAGTAGTTGGGACTACAGGTGTGCACCACCAAACCCAGCTAAATTTTTCTTTTTTAATTGGGGTAGAGATGGGGGTCTTACTATGTTCACGACAGTGATCCTGAACTCCTGGGCTCAAGTGATCTACCTGCCTTGGCCTCCCAAAGTGGTGGGATTATAGGTGTGAGGTGAAAATGCCACTTTTACACAGTGTTAGGTATATTATCATCCTTCCTACAAGACAGGCAGTTTTCAGTGTGTGCTGAAATACACCTTTCCCCATTCAACTGCCAAAAATCCAAAAAGATCATGGAGAAATACCATATTTATATATGAAATATCATTCCAGAACAAAGAGTCCCTCCCAGATAAGAAAAAAACCATTTTATTTTACCATCTAAATTTTTCCCAACTTCTTGTTTGCTGCATGTAAAGAACCTTAATTAAGTATGCATTTATATGTGTGTATAAATAGTAATAAAATCATTCCAAAGGTGGATGATTTTATTTTGAATACAGCTAATAAAATGAGAGTCCCACTGGGGCACAGTGACAAATGGAAAGGCCATATTTAATGTTATCAATACAATTGGGTGACAGAATAAATAATTTATGTCAACATGGCATGTTCCGTATAGTAACCAAAAATTTATTTGACAAAGCTTTTATCTCCTGAACTTGCTGGTGCTTTTGGAACTAAAGAGAAAATCACCAGCTCTTCTAAAGCATAAGCGGTACTTTTAGATATTTCTTCCCTAAATGAACTCTTAAAATTACAGAGAAAATCGCCAGCTCTTCTAAATGGTAAGTGGTACTTTTAGATATTAATTCCCTAGATGAACTCTTCCCTGCCTCCACAAACCTATGCCCCTGCCTAAATCAGGGCCCCTGCTCTAAGCTCCTCACTTAGAGCAACTGTTATTATGTATGTAGAAGCTTATTTCATGGATGTCTGTCTCCCCTAGTAGCCTGCGGTTTTGCTTACTTTCATACTCCCAGAGCTTAGCACAGTGCCTGGCAAAGAGTAGGGCTCAATAGTATTTATCGAAGGAAAGACTATTCAGTAGGTTTTGATGAAAGATTCACGGACGTGGGCATCTTGGTAACAACTAGTTTGTCTGAGAAGGCAAACATGAACTGGAGAAGAGAATTTAAGTTCTTAATTATCATCAAATCCATTCGTTCCTGTTTTAGTTCCTCCTTTGTTATCAAAGGTGTTAAAAGAACACTGAGTACCTAGGAAAGCCAGCCCCATTCATCAGAAGTGGGTTCAATCTGTTCAGCCACTTCATTAGACTTGGACTTTCATAACAGGTCCGATTTCCAAGAAAAGATGATGAGATTTTTCTCTAAACTAGAATGAGGAGCAAACAAGTTCATATAAACCATTGTTACTGTCATGAATTGCTTATTATTAAAACAAGTTGACCTAACTCCACTCAAAGGAAGCAAGTACCAACCACATCTAATTATGTAAGTAGCATTTAACACATACAGTAATACTCAGCATTTCCTGAGTACTTGTTAAGCACAGTACAGTGCTAAGCAACCTGACATGCATTGTCACACTGAACTGTCACAAGAATCCTGGGAGGTACAGTTATTATTTCCACGAGGCTAAGACAGCTTTGGCACTTAGTAGAAGTGGTGAAGACCAGACTAAACATCTGGTCTGTCTGACCTCAGGGCCTTCCTTCTTAACCCCTGTACACACAGTCTCTCTGAGTAATGATCTGTTAAGGTGTTCATCTCCCTTAGTAAACTAAGAACATCAAGGGCAAGGAATGTCTTTTACTCATTCTTATAACTATCTCAGCAAGGAGCAGAGTGCTCAATAGGTGCTCAATGAATGTCGAGTGAATAAAGAAGGAAGTGCTTTCTCAGTCATCAAAACTGTTATGTTTAGGCTGGGTGTAATCCCAGCAGTTTGGGAGGCAGAGGTGGGAGGATTGCTTGAGTCCAGGAGTTTGAAACCAGCCTGGGAAACATGATGAGACCTCCATCTCTACAAAATCGAAAAAGAAGCCAGGCATGGTGGTGTATGCCTGTGGTCCTAGCTACTCAGAGGTGGGAGGATCACCTGGGCCTAGGAGGCCGAGGTTGAAGTGCACTGTGATAGTGCTATGTACTCCAGCCTGGGCAGCAGAGAGAGCTGTGTCTCAAAACCAAACAAACAAACATGCTTACTATGGTTTTAATGTGTAGAAATACACACAAAATTATATAAACTCGTTTATATAAATGAGATAAATATTTACATATATAAATATATGTAATTTTTTTTCAGACAGGGTCTCACTCTGTAATGGGGGCTAGAATGCAGTGGCATGGTCACATTTCCCTGAAGCCTCCACCTTCCAGGCTCCAGCAATCCTCCTGCCTCAGCTTCCTATGTAGCTGGAAGTATAGGCATGTACTACCATGCCTGGCTAATTTTTAAAATTTTGATAGAAACGTGGACTCACTATGGTGCCCAGGCTCGTCTCGAACTCTTGTGCTCAAGCAATTCTCCCATCTTGGCCTCCAAAAGTGCTTGGGCTACAGGTCTGGGCCACAGGGCCCAGCCTCCTATTTTTATTAAATTATCAATGTATTTTTATGTCAAAACATAAGAAACTGCTATTTTGTTAGATCAAAAATGGTCAAGGTCACAGCCAGGCCCAGTGGCTCACACCCTGTAATCCTAACACTTTGGAGCCTGAGGTGGGTGGATCACTTAAGGCCAGGAGTTGGAGACTAGCCTGGACAACACGTCTCTTTTCATAGAGACAGACAAACTCTGTCTCTATGAAAAATACAAAAATTAGCCAGGGATGGTGACACACGCCTGTAATCCCAGCTACTCTGATGGCTGAAGCAAGAGAATCACTTGAACCCACGAGGTGAAATACAAAGATTAGCCAGACGTGGTGGTGTGCGCCTATAGTCCCAGCTACTCAGGAGGCCGAGACAGGAGAATTACTCAAATTCGGGAGGTGGAAGCTACAGTGAGCAGAGATCTCGCCACTGCACTCCAGCCTGGGCAACAAGAGTGAAAATTCTCTCTCTCTCCCCCCCCAAAAAAGTATTTCCAGGGCCTCCAGGAGGTGAGTTACATGTGTTTGTATACAAGTCTGCTTCTCTTGGGTGCTGAGTTTCTACAGCTATGCTGCCATATCACTGGGCTCATCTTGTCAAAATTGGGTAGAGCAATTCTCCTGCCTCAGCCTCCCGAGTACTGCGGTTACAGGTGCGCGCCACCACACTCAGCTAATTTTTGTGTTCTTAGTAGAGATGGGGTTTTGCCACGTTGGCCAGGCTGATCTCAAATTCCTGACTTCAGGTGATCCACCCACCTTGGCCTCCCAAAGTGCTGGGATTACAGGCGTGAGCCACCTTTCCATTTTTATTTGCATGCGGCTCTCACACTTCCTCTCCTCTCAAAGGTCAAAGGCTGCACCAGGCTCCTCCCTCCCAGTGAGTTCTTCCGCTACTCAGGCCAGGAAGGACTTCTGGTAGGTGTGCCCCAGCAGCTGGCCAAAGTCCAGATCTTCTCATCTCACTTGGACCTATGATGGCACAGCAAAACCCTCACACCTTCTCACCTTCCCCGTGAACTGTGGGCCTGTATACTTCAGTTCAAATCCAATCCCTTCCTTTTCTGAACTCCATATTCTCTAGGCACTACAGAATTTTAAAGCTTCTTAGTTTATGAACTTAATTCTATGTTCCTAGCCAGTACAACTCAAAGCTTTCTGAGGTTAAGGACTTTCTACTAAAATCCTGTGTCTTCTCTCATCATACTAACTGAGGGTTCAGTCAATATTTGCTTGACTGACAATGACAAATACAGGTGGATTTTCTTAGTTAATGCTAAGCACCTCTCCAACAGGGCAAAATATTAGACTTCCAAATAAGTAACCCAATTTTTCAATTTCCATCTTCCTCTGCCTGATGATGAAGGTGAAAACTGAGAGTAAAACAAAAATATTACAACATTCAAAAAGCCGTAACATACCTTATTTATTTGCTTTGTTGAATTCTTGTATCGCAAAACAGGTCTTTATTTGCACTTGTCCTGTAGAGAGCTGCTGTTTGCAATGCTTCACACACTCTATTTACACAAGCTAGTTGAGTTTGTTTGCTGCATAAAAGGCAATAAGACCAAGTTTGGGTAGTTGGCTTTCCCCTAGGTCAGTTTGCTTCACCCAGAGATAAACTTTTCTGTAGGCAAAGCCGGGTCCCATTCCTAACCCCTGCCCTTCTCCACTCTATTGAAGGGAGGATTGCATAATTTCTAGCAAAAAATTTCTGCCTGATTCATGTTATATTTTATTCCTGTTGATACCACTTCAATGAAGAACATTTTTCCACTTGAGTTTCAACAAACTAATCAGAACATAATGAGATCAAGTTCATATTGAAAAATATGAAAACAGTCTGAATAGAAGATTTTTTTCCCACTAAATATTAAGTACCCATTGTATATGCTAGATAATCCATCATATAGATCACACTGAGCAGTGACTTAATAAGAAGGGGTTAAAAAAAAACACCCAAAAAGGAATTGGAGAGTTTTGGAAGGAATCTTATCCATCTGGTTTATTGTAAAGGAAAGGAAGCCAAGGTCCAGAGAGTTTGCTGTGTCTCATGCCATGAGACAAGTTAGAGGCAGAGCTCAGGGATGACTTGTCAAAATCAAAATAACAAGTGTAAAGATACTGTGCAGTCGCCTGTAATCCCAGCACTTTGCGAGACCGAGGTGGGCAGATCACAAGGTCAGGAGTTTGAGACCAGTTTGACCAACACGGTGAAAGCCCATCTCTACTAAAAATACAAAAATTAGCTGGGCGTGATGGCACACACCTGTAATCCCAGCTACTCAGGAGGCTGAGGCTGGAACCTGGGAGGAGGAGGTTACAGTGAGCTGAGATCGTGCCATTGTACTCCAGCCTGGGCAACAGAGCAAGATGCTATCTCTCAAAAAAAGATATCGTAGATATTGCGCAGTTAGAGACATATTTGGAAATTGTCCAAGTTCAAGAGAGTGTTATGTTACTAATCTTGATTTAACTAGTTATGCCTTTTATACCTTTTAATTTTGTACTGTCAGTTTTTATTGCGGCATAGTGTCTATTACTTTCATTAAATGTAGCCATACTGAAGTTAATACCACCAAGGAAACCAGGTGAATCAGGACTGAATACTGCCTCCAGATTTAAAGGTTTAACTTTGTGGTTTGTGTGGTAATTCAGACCTGAAAAAAAAGTAGATGGATATTTTTCCTCCCATTTTTTTTCCCCCTAGAGACAGGGTCTCACTATATTCCCAGGTTGTACACCATCTCTTGGGTTCAAGAGATCCTCCCGCCTCAGCCTCCTGAGTTGCCAGGACTACAGGTATACACCACTGCACCTGGCAATATTACAAAGTTTTAACGTTATTAAAAAAATGTACTATTAGAGCAAGTTTGGAAAAATGGAATGGATATATTGCCTGAAGCAGTGTAGAACACACCAATGTGGCAAAAAAATTATTTTGAGCAGAAGGGATTTAAGTTCTGAAATCTCTTACCTGCCTAAAAGCAGAGCCTTTCAAAAGAACTCAAGAGAACTTACGCGCCATAGATCCCCTCCCCGGAAGCAACCAGGGAAGACTGACTCTTATCACCAGAGGTGAGAAGTCTTCCACCACACCTGAACAGATATTGTCACTAAAACTCTTGTATCACCGGTCTATTCTCCTAAGGACCCATTTATGTTTCCAAAAAGTCATTTGTTTTGTCATAAGTGCCCTTCTTCTCTTCCATTTCTCCTATTCAGATGGGATATATAAAACAAAACAAAAAACAAAAAACACGTACATAAAAAAAAAAAAAAAAAAGATGGTATGTAAGTCCCAAATTCTAACTGCCAATCTGAGTCACTTTTTTTTTTTTTTTGAGATAGAGTTAGGTTCTGGTTGCCCAGGCTGGAATGTAGTGGCACAATCATAGCTCACTGCAACCTATGAGTGACATTTACTTGGAAACACCCATATCTATGTACATACAATTAAATTTTGTTTTCTCTTGATAATCTTTCTTCTGTCAATTTCATTTGCTGGCCCCTGGTAACAAATCTAAGAGGGAACAGGAGAAGACTTTTCTCCCTGACACATCTATAAGCTCACCATCAGAGTAACATATCTATTATCAAATTTGCATATTCAATCCTTTCTACTTCATTTACTTTTTACATGATTATAATTCTGGTTAACATGATCTGTTATTAAATATTTATCTCAGGGACATGACAATTAGTGGTAAAGTAACAGAAATGTATGACCTTTTATAAGCTAAATGACTTAGATAAAATCATAAAATAGGCCATGAAAAACATAATAATCTAGTATCTGGAAGATGTACAAATATGATGAGAATTATTCACTAAGAATAATTACTTGTAACTTGAGACCCAGAGAAAGTTCCCTTGGCCTTTTTTTTTTTTTTTTTTTTTTTTTAAATAAAACAAAAATACCATCGGATTGATGTAACAACAGGTTTGTGGATTCTTGTGTGAATGACTGTGCCTTAAGTGAAAAAGTCAATTTAAGATCATTATTGCCAGTGAAAGTTCTGTTATCAAACTTTATTTGGTTTTCATTAGCTTTCTTTTGTAGGAAAAGATAAAAGCAATTGGTGCTCACAGTTTCTGACTAGAAAAGGAATAATTAAATAGCTGAACCCTTCTCTCCCAGAGTCTTCCCTGCATTTAGCCATCTATCCCTTGTTGGGAGAGCCAGGATATCCATTATTCTAACAAGAAATTGCGAGTGAGATTTCAAAAAGGCAACAACAACAAAGAAAGGGGAGAGCACAACAAACCACAAACCTTTCATCGTAAAAACGGGAGCCAGTGTAGGGAACTGCATCACAGCTCAGTTGAGAACTTTTTCCCACCTTGTAATCTAAAGAGGGCAATATCAGTTTTCATCTCAGAGTATCATTTTTTTTCCTACTAGTTTCTCAACAGTGAGACTTCCACAAATGATGTTTGACTATTTCTAGATCACACAACTCCTTAAAAGCCAGACTTATGAGCTATAATTATGTAGGTAAAAAGCTGAGAAAATTACTGAAAGTTCTTCTTTGTCCGCCCACCCCAGCAACATGCTCATTTTCTCTCTTTGCAGTGTTTTAGGATTCATCAGCAGCTGTAGTCAACCCTACAGGATCATCCCTAAACACTTTTGCCAAGACCAAAAATATGAATCTGCAGACAGAGCATTTTGTAAATGATCAGGAGTCCTTTTCCTTTTTTTGCCAGCTGGTAGTTAGTCAAAATGCTGTTTTGTAAATAAATCATCTGCAGGAATCCTCATCAGGTCAGCTCTAAATGTGTCAGTTTGAGGAAAAAAAAAACAGAAAAGCACTTACCAGTTAATTTTCTGTGAGGCGAGAAGCTATCGTCCCACCAGAATGAAATGGAGAACGGTGTTCTAAATGACTTTGTTCCTCATTCCACTGGTATCTGGCTTTTGAAATGACAGTGTAGAGAAGAGTGATGTTGGGTTTTGAATGTGGTTCTTCCCTTCCCCCACCACCCTCCACAAAAAATTCGTCATGCAGGCCAAGGGGGGTGGCTCATGTCTGTAATCCCAGCACTTTGGGAGGCTGAGGCAGGCAGATCACGAGGTCAGGAGTTCAAGATCAGCCTGGCCAACATAGTGAACCACCCCCCAACTCTACTAAAAATACAAAAATTAGCCGAGCATGGTGGTGCACGCCTGTAGTCCCAGCTACTCAGGAGGCTGGGGCGGGAGAATCACTTGAACCTGGGAGGTACAGGTTGCAGTGAGCCAAGATTGTGCCACTGCACTCTAGCCTGGTTGACAAAGCAAGACTCCCTCTGGGGGGAAGGAAAAAGAAAAAAAGAAAAAATCTCATCATGTAATCCAGAAAGAAAGTAAGCAATGAATATCTGTACAAATTAATTCTCTTTCTCAGCCTGTGTTTGTGTAACAAGTTTGTTTTTTGAATGGAAATCATTGCTACTAGCTGTTCTGCTGCAGACTGAAAATCAGTGATGAATGGGGAGCACCCAACCCTTCTTTGTCTGGGTAGGCTTTTGCTTAAGAAGTGTCAAGTTAAATTAGCAGAGACGGGCCGGGCACAGTGGCTCAGCCTGTAATCCCAGCACTTTGGGAAGCCAGGGTGGGTGGATCACCTGAGGTCGGGAGTTGGAGACCAGCCTGACCAACATGGTGAAACCCCGTCTCTACTAAAAACACAAAAATTGCCAGGCATGGTGGCACATATCTATAATCCCAACTACACGGGAGGCTGAGGCAGGAGAATCACTTGATCCCGGAAGGTGGAGGTTGCGCCATTGCACTCCAGCCTGGGCAACAAGAGTGAAACTCCATCTCAAAAAAAAAAAAAGTTAGCAGAGATGGAACATTCTTCAAATGCACGGTATAGGCTCATTAGGAGATTTTACTATCTGGGCTTCAGTATGTCCTGATAGTGAAGAGATGGAATGACATATCAGTTAAGTATGAATTTTAACTTTTTTTTTTTCTGAGTCGGAGTCTCACTCTGTCCCCCAGGCTGGAGTGCAGTGGCGTGATCTTCAGCTCACTGCAATCTCCGCCTCCCGGGTTCAAGCAATTCTCCTGCCTCAGCCTCCTGAGTAGCTGGGATTATAGGCGCCCGGCACCACGTCCAGCTAATTTTTGTATTTTTAGTAGAGATGGGGTTTCACCATATTGGTCAGGTTGATCTCTTGGCCAGGCTGGTCTCGAACTCCTGACCTCATGATCTACCTGCCTCAGTCTCCCAAAGTACTGGGATTACAGGTGTGAACCACTGCACCTGGCCTGAATTTTAACTTTTAACATAGATAGTTTGAAAGAAAATTTTCTTGGCACTGAGGGAATTAAAGGTTTGATTTTTTTTTTTTTTTTTTAGATGGAGTCCTGCTCTATTGCCTAGGCTGGAGTGCAGTGGCATGATCTCAGCTCACTGCAACTTCTGCTTCCCAGGTTCAAGTGATTCTCCTGCCTCAGCCTCCCGAGTAGCTAGGATTACAGGCACCTGCCTAGCTACTTTTTGTATTTTTAGTAGAGACAGGGTTTTGCCATGTTGGCCAGGCTGGTCTCGAACTCCTGACCTCAGGTGATCCACGTGCCTTGGCCTCCCAAGGTGCTGGGATTACAGGCATGAGCCTCCATGCCCACCCTTAAAGGTTTGAATTTTTTTTTTTGAGACGGAGTCTCACTCTGTTGCCCAGGCTGGAGTACAGTGGCGTGATCCTAGCTCACTGCAACCTCCACCTCCCGGGTTCAAGGAATTCTCCTGCCTTAGCCTCCCGAGTAGCTGGGATTACAGGCATGTGCCACCATGCCTGGCTAACTTTTTTGTATTTTTAGTAGAAACGGGGGTTTCACCATACTGGCCAGACCGGACTCGAACTCCTGACTTTGTGATCCGCCCGCCTCGGCCTCCCAAAGTGCTGGGATTACAGGCATTAGCCACCTTGCCTAGCCTATAGGTTTGATTTTTATCTCTGGTCACCATCTGTGGGCCTGGCAGATGTGAGCCCATCTGTGTACCTGAGGCAGGACTCAAAATTCATAAATTCAAAGGATGAGAAGTGTGGAGCATGCAGGTAAACATGCCTTGATGTGGTGGGCTTCTCTCTGACAGCTAGCTATCTTTATTTTTGTCTGGTCTAACTTCAGCTTAACCATGTGATATTTTAAATTGAACATTGTTAGGCCATGAAAGGTCAGCTGCCAGAGAAGCACACAGTTTTGTTTTTGTCCACTGTTAAAGACCAAGTCTAAGTCTATGAAATCCGAAGCAGGAATTTTCATGGTGGGGGTCGGGGGCAGGGAGGTGCACTTTTACAAAGTACATATATCTCTCTGCCCTGTAAGAATGAATACTCTCTCACACCTACCCGCAATCCCTTAATTCAGTCTTGGCATATTTTTCAGTCTTTTGTGAGACCAGATGAATAGATGTGGTCAGTGAAGGGGGTAGTTACTAGAGCTCTGCTAGTTCCCATTCCTTTGCATTAGCAGTATTAGTGTTTACTATAGTTCTGTACTATGTTCTGTAATCACACAGAATCACAATTTCACCTGTAAAAGCTATTCCTGAAGAGAATTTCAGGAAGTTGAGTTACTTTACATGGGTTTATTTTTGGCTGTAGAGCAGGAGGCACTGAGTAGCAAAGAACATAAAAGGTAACAAGAGAAATGACATTGATCAAGGATTGTCATATGTGCCAAGCATAGTTTAAGCACAGTACACACTGAAACCCAGGAATGTGTATGCATTTTTATGTTGTAGTTACTACCTAAAACAGTATTAAAACATATACTTGCTTAACTTTGAAATTAGTCTAAGAAATAATAAATAAAAGGAATAAATGTCTCTGCAAATAAACCTTATAGTTTGATATATGTTTGAAGACCTTCCCCTTGATACCCTAAGGCATGACTTGCAGTTGATCTGTTGTGCAAAAGTAGCTGAAGTACTAGAGATAAGCTACCCGCCGCCTCTGAGCATTAAGGGTATAGTAGATACCAGCCAGGCTGTTTGGTGCATTGGTTAAGCTGGTGGGTCAGATAATTGGAGACCTGTTAAGAGAGCCGTTCGTGTAAGTGGCAGAGTTGGGGTTTGGTTCCAGATGTTCTGATTTCAAAGATCATTCTCTTAAGAGACTTAGCCATTGGGTTATCAATTTCCTTATGGGAAGAGATATTTACAGAATTGAGTGAATGAGAGGAAGGAGTAGCAAAACTTCTGCCAGGTAGAAGGATTTCAGGACAGTTTTGCCACTTTCTTTTTTTTTTTTGAGATGGAGTTTTGCTCTCGTTGCCCAAGCTGGAGTGCAGTGGCACGATCTCGGCTTACCGCATCCTCTGCCTCCCGGGTTCGAGTGATTCTCCTGCCCTAGCCTCCTACATAGTTGGGATTACAGGCAGCTGCCACCACTCCTGGCTAATTTTTTGTATTTTTAGTAGAGATGGTGTTTCCCCATGTTAGCCAGGCTGGTCTCAAACTCCTGACCTTGTGACCTGCCCGCCTCGGCCTGCCAAAGCGCTGGGATTACAGGCATGAGCCACTGCACCCAGCCAGTTTTGCCACTTTCTAAAAAATCATTTGCAGATTTTCTGAAGGCTGTTATGGCTAGTATTTCAGTGGGTTTCTTTTCATATATATTATTTTTATTTTTAAAAATAGAGACAGGGTCAGGCGCAGTGGCTCATGCCTCTAATCTCAGCACTTTGGGAGGCCGAGGTGGGTGGATCATCTAAGGTCAGGCGTTCGAGACCAGCCTGACTAAAATGGTGAAACCCTGTCTTTACTAAAAATACAAAAATTAGCCGGGAGTGGTGGCGTGTGCCTGCAGTCCCCAGCTACTCAGGAGGTTGAGGCAGGAGAATCGCTTGAACCCAGGAGGCGTAGATTGCAATGAGCCAAGATTGTGCCACTGCACTCCAGCTTGGGTGACAGAGTGAGACTCTGGCTCAAAAAAAAAAAAAATTAGAGACAGGGTCTCACTGTGTTGCCCAGGCTGGTCTGGAAATACTGGGCTCAAGTAATCCTCCTGCCTCAGCTTCCCAAAGTGCTGGGATTAGAGGTGTGAGCCACCATGCCTGCTCTCAAAAGGTTTCTTGACCGGAGAATGTATGCAAGCAGATCTGTCTGTAGGGCCACCTGGGTTCAGAGAAGGAAGCTACACAATGCTGCTATCATATTATTTTGGGGAATAGGATCTCCCATTTCATACAAATAGCATTTCTCCACTAATGCTTGAAATATCACTGTTAGAAAACTGTTCTTTTGAAGAGGTTACATTGTAAAAGAGAAGATTTACATTAACTTAATGAAGCTTTAATTGTAGGAAAGGGTTGGGCGATTTTAAGTGGGTCATCCCCTCCCTCCCATCAACCTTATCAGAAAAATTGGGGTCGCCAACTTGGCCTTTCACCTTTTGCTATCATCAAGGTTAGCATTATTCTTTCTTGTGTGATGCTAAAATAGCATATTCCCCCAAACATCTAAAAACTCTGATGATAGAAATTTCAGAAACAGACACTTGGGAGGATATTATATAATCAAGTCATATTAATTCTTATCAATGACCATTTCTAATCTTTTTGTTCTTGTTTGAAAAAACAAACAAAAAAAAATCAGTCCAGAACAGAAGCACTGGAGAAGGGATACACAAAAGGACATTTTCCTACAAAGAAGCTGATTTATGAATAACAGAAAGACATTTACATTTTTTCCTCCTGTCAGACAGGGTGATGATTAACTTGTGTAAATGCCTGGTTCTTCAGGGTAGGCAGGTTGGAGATTAGACTTGGGGGGCCCTTACTTGGTTGAACTGTGGGGCTAGAGACACAAAAAGCTTTTTGCGGAGACTGAAATGGTCTCACAGTGGCAGGCTCAGTAGCCCTGGGGGTCACAGCAAGCAGCCATGGCAACCCAGCCATACAGGAAAGTTTTCATCCACTTAAACCAGAGAATACTTAAAGGCTTCTGAATGAGGACGAAGCATTGTCCAGATTCTTGCTTCTAATTCTGTTTTGCCCCACGTAGAGAGTGGGTCTTGAGGATACTTAGTGGGAAAGTCTGCGGAGGACTTAGCTCTCCAACGTTTCCACTAAGATTCCCGAAGTTCTGATTACCTGTGGAAATGTGGGGAACAGCTTCTGTTTTATATCTAATTTGAGTAAACTTTCACTTTTAATATGCCAAATGCGAATTCAAAAGAGATCCAGATACAAAGCATTTTTAGGTTGTTTTTCTTAAGTACAATCTACTGGCTCAGACACACGGCATGCTGGCGGGTGTGAAGCTTTTGGCGCAAAGCAAGCACTCACCTCTCTGGAGTTGCTGGTGCCTGTGGCTGCTGAGGGGAAGGAAGCGCGTGGCCAAAGTTTTCAGCACTCTGGGCTCTGTCTGAATCCTTGTGGTTTAATGATTTCTCTGGGAGGACGAGTCACAGCTGCCCTGAGTCCAGGAAGAAGTATTTCCTCTCTTTGCAACAAAGGGAGATAAATAATCTTTTAAGTTATCGCCCGGGAAAAGGAAATGTGGTTTGCCAGTGGTTAAGTAAATCTGTTGTATATTAGTTAGTCAACAGCGTCTGGGTGACACCATTGTTGGCCCTGATTCAAGAGAAAGGACTGCTGTGGGCATTCAGGTCACTCCCAACTACCTACTCTAATTATGCTACTTTTCTCATTAAACTGCAGATAATTGTGGCTATGATGTAAGTGTATCTGGATTTTTCCAAAATGCTACTTAGTAGGAAAGGAAAAGGATCAGAGAAGACAGCATATTTTCTCAACCTCTTTAAACTTGTTCAGCTGCTGCTTTTGCATTTTTCATTAGGAAATTGGTAGCCTGGAGGCTTACTGCAGCTGTGGATGTATTTCGTTTGTGAAGCAGTGTTTTCTAGAGTTTGAATTAATTTCCAACATTTAAAAGTCAGGAATCTTAGCCATCTAGATTATCGGCTCCTCATGAAAAAATTAGCAGACCTGGGTACAGTGGGTCTGTGTCCCAGCAAGGATACTGTGCGAGGCGTCTGCACAGCAGCTTACTCCCAGCACCGCCTGCCTACTTTTGGCGTGACATCGAGGTCCTAGCTCCACACCCTCCTCCTCTGTCCTCCTCACTCACGGACACCGTCTGGATCCTCCAGCAATGTGCACTTTCAATTTTTTTTTTATCTCTTTCTAATTTTTTTCCTACTGAGTGTCTTCCATTTAGGAAAATTGAATATGCAGAATAATAAGTTCACTGGGTGCTTATTTTTATTGCATAAGGAACTTGTGATTTGTTCATTTTAAAAAAATGAATACCCAATGTTTCCCTACTAAAACCTGAATGCATTATAAAGCATTGTGAGATTAACAAAACCAACCTTGCTGAACTTAACCGTGGAACGGAGGCATGACGAGAGGAGGTGTAGCAGGGAGCAGTCCACCTAGGTGTAGGCAATAAGGGGCCTTCTGTCTGTAGAGAATTTAAAACCGATAATAAAACCAAATAAGCCCTCCTGCTTTTTGTTGTAACCATGTGCCAGCAATTCTCAGGTCAATCACGAAATGCTCCTCCCCTCAAGAGACCTTGTTGGTTTCAGTTGTAAACAATTACTGTGATTATGATGAGTTGTCATTTCATTGTATGTATTATCTCCTCTTAGATAGACAATGTATTTTACGTAAAAGCCAAGTATTATTATTTTAATCTTTGTTATTTTTCTTTAATAGACAATGTAGTTTACATTGAAGATGACAATTATAAAGATGGCCCGATGCCATGTGTTGATTTAGATATGTTTTCTTTTGAGATTCAGTTGATAATTGTTCCAAAACATTGGCACAGATTGTATCTTCCCACTATGAGGCTACATGTGCCTGCATTCAAACAATAGATTTAAAATACATAATGATAGCATAATTAGGGCAAAAACAAAGAAACAAAACTCTAGTCATTTCAACTTCTTTATTCCATATTCTGTCTTGGAATTTTTAGTTTTTCTTTTTTTTTTTTCTTTTTTTGAGACAGAGTCTTGCTTTGTTGCCCAGGCTGGAGTGCAGTGGCGTGACTGGGGCAGGCTGCAACCTCTGCCTCGAGGGTTCAAGCGATTCTCCTGCCTCCGCCTCCCGAGTAGCTGGGATTACAGGCATGTGCCACCATGCCTGGTTGATATTTTATATTTTTAGTAGAGACGGGGTTTCACTGTGTTAGCCAGTTGGTCTTGAACTCCTGACCTTGTGATCTGCCTTCCTTGGCCTCCCAAAGTGCTGGGGTTCCTCCATAAGCCACTGCGCCTGGCCTGACATTTTTAGTTTTTTAAAATTTTAAACAGTGAAACAAAAAGAGTGCTTCAAGGCGTACTATTATTTTGCCCTTTGGCAATTGTAAATTTTAGTCCACAGATAAATTTTTTTGCTGAATTTGGATTTTTTTACATTAAAAAAAATTTTTTTTTGAGATGGAGTCTCCCTCTGTTGCCCACGTGGAGTGCAGTGGGCGATCTCAGCTCACTGCAACCTCTGCCTCCTGGGTTCAGGTGATTCTCCTGCCTCAGCCTCCCCAGGAGCTGGGATTACAGGCATGCGCCACCACGCCAGGCTAATTTTTGTATTATTAGTAGAGACGGGGTTTTGCCATGTTGGCCAGGCTGGTCTCGAACTCCTGACCTCAGGTTATCTGCCTCCATTGGCCTCCCAAAGTGCTAGGATTACAGGTGTGAGCCACTGTACTGGGCCTAAAAATTATTTTAAAAAATGATCTGTTTTCTCAAGGTTGAAAGTTAGTACCAGTATAAAGTAAAATCTAAAATAATGCAGCTAGGCTCAGTAGCTCAATCCTGTCATCTCAACAATTTGGGAGCTGAGGCAGTAGGATCACTTGAGCCCAATAGTTCGAGACCAGCCTGGGCAACATGGTGAGACCTTGTCTCTACAAAAAAAAAATAAAAAGCTGGGCATGGTGGCTTTGACCTGTTGTCCCAGCTATTTAGGAGGCTGAGGTGGGAGGATCACTTGAGCCAGGGACTTTGAGACTGCAGTGATGCGTAATTGTGCCACTGCACTCCAGAACCTGGGTGACAGAGCAACACCTTGTCACAAAAACAAAAACAAAAAGTAAAAAAAGAGGGAGGAAATAAATTTAAAAACATTTTTTTTAATGTTCTGTTTTAAAACTACAGACCGAATCAAGAAATAAAGGTATTATGGTGATTATGTGATTTAGTAGTTGCCTAAATTGGATCTTCTGCAGACATTTCAGTTTTATTAGAATTTAGTTATTAATTGCTGGACAATTATGTGTATAAAATATTATATCATGTTATAACTAAGAGATCTATGGTCTAATTGTTAGTTAGATACAAAAACTGTGAAGAAATCATTGTCCATTTTTTCTGTTTTTGTACTGTGAATATATATTACTCAGAGTCCACTCTGTCGCCAGGCTGGAGTGCAGTGCCACAATCTCGGCTCACCGCAACCTCCACCTCCTGGGTTCAAGTGATTCTCCTGTCTCAGCCTCCTAAGTAGTTGGGACTACAGGTGTGCACCACCATGCCCAGCTAATTTTTGTATTTTTAGTACACTGTAACCATTTTAATGTGTACAATTCAGTAATTCACTTTTATATTGTCATGAAACAGACCCCTAGAATGTTTTTACCTTGAAAATCTAAAACTTTATACCCATTAAACAACTACTTCCTTGATTTCTTTTTTCTTTCTTTTTTTTTTAGAGACAGGTTCTCACTCTATCACCCAGGCTGGAATACAGTGGTGTGATTATAGCTCCTGGACTCAAGTGATCCTCCCCATCTCAGCCTCCCAAGTAGCTACGACTGCAGGCACATGATACCACACCTCACTAATTTTAAGTGCTTTTTTTTTTTTTTTGTAGAGATAGGGTCTTGCTATATTGCTCAGGCCGGTCTCAAATTCTTGGTCTCAAGTGATCCTCCTGCGTTGGCCTCCCAAAGTGCTGGGATTATAGGTATGAGCCACTGTGCCTGGCCTACTTCCCTGAATTTTCAAAAGGGGAGCTCAACTGATCCTTTCAGCCATCCTGAAGAAGGGAGTCAACCTCACAGTGGAATGTAAATAGAAAGAATGGTCCAAGCAGGTCCTGACAGGACAGCCTGATTTGCCTGGAGTGGCAGAGGTCCAGGTGGAGTTCCTGGAAGAAGGAAAATAAAAAAGGGTCCAGACCATTATCTTTACCACAGGCTTTGGAGATGCTTGGTATCTTTGGAATGAAACTGTCTATAGAATGAGATGTTAGCGAATTGTTTAGGCTTTACTGCACTATAGTCAGGGTCACACTGTAGCACCTTCCACTCACCCATTCAAAGGGATTTTTAAAAATAATAACTCTGATTGGGTGCCGTGGCTCACACCTGTAATCTTAGCACTTTGGGAGGCTGAGGCTAGCAGATCATTTGAGTCCAGGAGTTAAAGACCAGCCTGGGCAACATGGAGAAACCCCATCTCTACAAAAAATACAAATAAATTCCCAGCTTCTCGAGAGGATGAAGTGGGAGGAGTGCTTGAGTTCGTGAGGTTGAGGATGCAACGAGTTATGTTTATGTCACTGTACTCTATACTCCAGCCTGGGTAACAGAGCAATACCTTGTATCAAAAAAAAAAAAAAAAAAAAAAAAAAAGAGAGAGACAGAGAGAGAGAAAAAAGAAAAAAAGAAAACCTAAAAAAACCCCAAAACCAAAAACTTTTTTTCAATTAAGAAAGTTGCGGCCAGGGCATCGTGGCTCACGCCTATAATCCCAGCACTTTGGGAGGCTGAGGTGGGAGAATCACTTGAGACCAGGAGTTCAAGACCAGCCTGGGCAACATAAGGAGGCCCCATTTTGAAAATGACAAAAATCACTCTAACCACTACCCTCTCATTTAGAGAAACCAGTCTTGACATTGTGGCATATTGTTTATATTTTAAAAATATCTGGCTGGCGCGGTGGCTCATGCTTGTAATCCCAGAACTTTGGGAGGCTGAGGCGGACAGATCATGAGGTCAGGAGTTTGAGACCAACCTGGTCAACACAGTGAAACCCCCGTCTCTACTAAAAATACAAAAATTAGCTGGGCGTAGTGGTGTGCGCCTGTAATCCCAGCTACTCTGAGGCAGGAGAATTGCTTGAACCTGGGAGACGGAGGTTGCAGTGAGCCAAGATGGTGCCACTGCACTCCAGCCTGGGCCACAGAGCAAGACTCTGTCTCAAGAAAAAAAAAAAAAAAAAAAAAAAAAAAAAAAAAAAAAAAAAAAAAAAAAAAAAAAAAAAAAAAAAAAGAAAGAAAAAGAAAAAGAAAAATCTATGCAAGATTAGGTCACACATGGAGTTTTTATAACCTACTCATTTTACTTAGCTCATGAGCATTTTTTCATGCCATTACATATTATTCACAAACATGCTTTTAATGACTGCATAATATCATACTCTACAGAGTTCTTTAAGGCATTTCAAAAAGTGACAACTAAATTTATTGCCACCCTAGAACACAAAAGTTTCAGTGCTGTCGAACCTGTCTTCCAAGCAATTACTAGTTTATCTTATGCTGAAATAAAGTATTATCAAGTTGGATCCTAAAGGATAAGTACATTTTAAGAAATATTAAAGTAAAAGATAAAACCTTAGCACAGGCTGTAATTTAGGCAAAATAAAAAGAGAATCTGGTATTATCTGTCAACAAACAGTTTAGAAAGCTTTTTCCATAAAATTAAATAATGACGTGATGTTATTCCCTGTACTTTTAGCAGCATAATTACAATAATGAGACTTATTTAATATAATGAGACCATATTTTTAAAATGTTATGCCAAGCATGCTACTTGGTGTTGCTTTGCTATTAAGCTACTTAATATTTTCCATTTAAATTTTTATGAAATCCAGGAAGAACGTGAGGAGAAATTCTGTTGAATTATAAAGCATATTGAAATAGAAAAAATGAAAGCCTCTCTTGCATCATCTAGAGTTAGATAGCAACAGAGTTGCAAGCTTATAGCTTCAGCTAGACTCCACAAGCCCTCTGCAATGAATACAAATTTATAGCACTTTAAAGCATAATAAAAAGAGCATACTTGATATTTTATTTCCTCTCCTGTCATTGTGGCTATCAAAAAGTTGCAGTTAATGTCAGCTTTGGAAATTTGTCTGGAAAAAAACCCAAAATTATTATGGCACCAATGCACATTAGGGTGATAGATGCAAAGAGCAGGGCACTCTTGGCCAGAACAGAAAATGGAAATGGCACTGAAGAAATTACTCGCTGGTAGAAAAAGCAGAATTAGACTGATTAAGTGCTGTTGCACTTGGAGATAAAGGGCCTAGCCCTGAGAAAGGCACCGACCACGCATTTTCCAGGAGCAGTCTTTCCTCTCTAGAGTGAGACTCTTCAACTTTCAATTTTGTGATTAGTCCCTTGTTTCAGAGGGAGAGGGGAAATCATCATATACCGATGGCAAAATCTGGGCCATTAGAAGGACCAGTTTTTTAATCCTTGTTGCTCTCGCACTGCCTGGCTGGATGATCTTAAGCATGTTTCTGAGATTATTCAAGCCCTGATTTTTCAATCTGGAGAATGGAGATAATGATATTACCTATATCACAGTGTTATGAGGTTTCACTGAGACTGTATTTGGAAAGCACATAAAGAATAAAGTTTCAATACATACTTGCGTTATTATTACTTGATATGAATCGCCCAAGATACTTCTTTCTGGTTATACTTGCTTTATTTTTATTTTTATTTTTGCAACAGAGTCTTTATCGCCCAGGTTGGAGTGCAGTGGCGTGATCCTGGCTCACTGCAACCTCCATCTCCCTGGTTCAAGTGATTCTCCTGCCTCAGCCTCTCGAGTAGCTGGGATTACAGGTGCACGCTACCATGCCTGGCTAATTTTGTTTTGTATTTTTAGTAGAGACAGGGTTTTGCCATGTTGGCCAGGCTGGTCTTGAACTCCTGACCTCAAGTGATCCACCTGCCTCAGCCTCCCAAAGTGCTGGGATTACAGGTGTGAGCCACCGTGCCCCAGCCTTATACTTTTTTCTTTTGAGACGGGGTCTCCCTCTCTTGGCCAGGCTGGAGTACAGTGGCCATCATCTGTAGCCTTGACCTCCTGGACTCAAGTTATCCTCCCATCTCAGCCTCCAAAGTAACTAGGACTCTAGGCATGTGCCAGATAATTTTTTTTTCCTGTAGAGTTGGGGTCTCACTATAACGTAGATAAATCCCCAAATTAGGGTCAGTTCGGGAGGGTTCTTGACTTCACACAGGAGAGAATTAAAAAATGAGCCAACAGAATACAGTGGAAGCAAAGGAAGTTTATTACAGCAATAGAGTATGGGAAAATGGCTGCTCCATAGGCAGTGCAGGGCTATCCCACAGGCAGAGTAGCACATACAGATTGCTGTCCAGCTAGATTTATAGCCATTCACACATTTTCTAGAAAAGGGGTAGAGAGGTTCCAGAACCGAGAGTTCCTGCCCTTTTAAGCCATGTAAGGTAACTCCTGGGCGTTGCCATGACATTTGTAAACTCATGGTGCTGGTGGGAGAGTCTTAGTCTGCTAATGCATTATAATTGGCTTATAATGAGCAATGAGGGCAACTAGAAGTCCCTTTTGTCGCCATCTTGGTTGGAGCTGGTTTTGGCCAGTTTATTTACTGCATCCTGTTGTAACCATGTTCTATTTTGATCAGCAGGGTCATGACGGGTGCTCAGAAAACAAGTGTTGCTGATCGACAGCCTCAACTGTGTTGCCCAGGTTGGTTTTGAACTCCTGGGCTTAAATGATCCTCCTGCCTTGGCCTCCCAAAGTGCTAGGATTACAGGTGTGAGCCACCATGCCCAGACTGCTTATACTTTCTGTTGGTAAGGTGCTATACCATCTCTTCACCTTGTGAGAGGGACCACAATTACCACCTAAAAATCCATTCCCTCCTTTCTTATCATCAGAACCACAGTTTAACTTAGGACAGCAGTGTACTCAGACAAAACACTACACTGTCCAGCTTTCACTGAAACTGAGCACGGTCACTAAGATTTCAGTAGAAAACACTGGCTGGGGCTTCAAGGAAAGCTGGCTCAGATTTCCAGGTATGACTTGGAAGGTCGACAAGATGGCTGTAGCTTTAGCAACTCTTTTGGAACTACAAGGGAAAGGCAAGTGTAGGGGAGAAGTTAAAACTGTCTCAGTTTGGAAATTCTTGAGGCACTGAAGTAATGCTAGCAACCTTTTATTTCCAGAATTTCTGTCTCTGGAGACATACGAGCTCTTATGTGTTTAGGTCACCATTACTTTGTGTTTGTTATGATATGTTGCCAAACCAAGCTGTGATTCACATACATCACACGTGTTAAATTCCTTGAAAAATAACGACAATTTTATCATTCAAGGTATTACAATAACGTCTCATTGTATGAGGTGACCTGGGTAACTTTGCGTTTGAAACAAATAAATGAAAAACAACTGACTGCAAACTCTCCCTCACAGAATTTTTGTAAAGCTGGAAAGGAAAGAAAGCACATAAGTTAACCTGCTTGGCACAGCCCCTGACTCATAGCGGTTACTTGGTTCGTAGTGGCTAATATTATAGGGCTACCACAAAGGGAAACAAGCTAGAAAAAAATCCTGTTTATCCTTGGACTAAAAAGCAGGGACAATCATTTTTATAGCTCATCCGTTGGCAATCTGTATTGTTATTTTCCAAACCTTTTTTTGTCTGACAGATTCACTATTCAGGAGGATTTCAGCTCAAAAATAGCTGAGACAGCAAGGCCTTAAGGGAAGGCAATGGGTCTCATGAGACTGGAATTACGGAAGGAGTGGCCTTCTACTTGAAGACAGTGCCAGGTAACAATTTGTCATCTCTGGATGTTACGTTTCTGGGATATGAGAGAAGTCATATGCCCGAACCCTGTACCCAGTATCTGAGGGATTATATCACTGTTCAGTGCTGGGGGGAGGATGCAGATGCAGGCAAAGGCAGCTGTGCCTGGTGCTTAGCGGGTTAGTTGGCCACGGGCTGTTTGTGACTCACATACATCACACCGTGTTGTTGCCTCTTCGTTCTTCACAGGCTGCATGTGCAAGTTCAGGTGGGGCTGGTATGTAACATGTGGTGGACATTTGGACTGTGATGTCAAAAGGTCACTCACTGGGAAGCAGGTCTATTCTGAGCTGACTCTAGTCAGCCATATTGGTTCCAGCCACTTTCAGCCTGTCAACCAATTTTGTTGGAAAGGGAATGGATTGTAACAAACTGTTCCCTTATCTGCTGCCCTGCAAGGCAAACTCAAGAATTTTTTTTGTTAGTTCCCAAATTCTCTAACTTTGTGGGGCACAGTTTCCAGAGGTTGGCTTACTCTTTCCTGATTCTCTACTCCTATTTGCTGGTGATATAGCCAGTATCACAACATGGAGGAGGATTGGCTCAGTGGCTCTGTGTGAAGTTTTATTTTATTTTATTTATTTTTTGAGAGAGAGTCTTACTCTGTTGTGTAGGCTGGAGTGCAGTGGCATGATCTCGACTTACTACAACCTCTGCCTTGCAGGTTCAAGTGATTCTCCTGCCTCAGCCTTCTGGATAGCTGGAATTATAGGTATACATCATCAAGCCCGGCTAGTTTTTTTTGTATTTTTAATAGAGACAGTTTCACCATGTTGGCCAGGCTGGTCTCGAACTCCTGGCCTCCAGTGATCCACCCACCTCGGCTTCCCAAAGTGCTGGGATTATAGGCATGAACCACTGCACCCAGCCTGTGAGGAGTTTTAAATGGTGAAAACATCTGTAAGGACCTTCCCCTCAACCTGTGATGGTCAGTGTGACAAATGACTAATAATTAACTTTGAATGGAACCTGAGTGAAGTCACTATTCACATGCCAAGGATTTTTTTAAATTTCCCCAGTCTGTTTTAGCATTACACTATTTTTAGTTAAGCTGTAAAAGAGTGAAAAAATGGAAGACACAGCTCCTAGACACTGTGTATTCATCTAATCTTAAATTTATTCTCACTAGATATAGGAAAAAGGTGTCTCTGAAAATTGTTGGCAATGTCCTGAGAGTCTTGGTGTCACAAACATCTTATTGTGAAGCCAGTGTCCTAGATGATGTGTAAAACACACAAAAGATAAGATTATTGCTTTCCCAGAATTTTGCACTGCTTATCCAAACTATGACCTAATTTAAGTGGAAGGAAACATTTTGTACAACAATCATTCATAGCTACATTATACGGTATAGAATTGGTAACCACCTTTTAAAATTATAAATCTTTTTTGTGACCTGTAATCCCAACACTTTGGGAGGCCAAGGTGGGCAGATCACTTGAGGTTAGGAGTTCGAGACCAGCCTGGACAACATGGTGAAACCCTGTCTCTACTAAAAATACAAAAATTAACCAGGCATGGTGGTGCGTGTCTGTAGTCCCAGCTACTTGGGAGACCGAGGTGGGAAGATTGCTTGAACCCAGGAGGTGGAGGTGTTAGTGAGCCGAGATCGCACCACTGTACTCCAGCCTGAGTGACAGAACAAGACTCTGCCTCAAAAAAAGAAAAAAATCTTTTTTGTGATAGCGAAAAACAAATTCAACTCTACACTGTATATAAGATTATGATATATCCATACAATGGAGTCTTTTGCAGGTGACAGAGAAATAAAGACAATCTTTGTGTACATAGAGTGATCACCAAGATATATTTTGGCAAAAAATAAAAATGTCAGTCTAGAACTGTATTATAGTATGCTAATGTTTGATTAAGACAAGGTGTGTGCGTATGTGTCTATATGTGAATACATGTGTGTATACATGTGTACTCACACACACATCTGTATATACTTATTGTTGGAAACGGATGCTTGGTGCTACAAAGAAAAATCAGCATTGAGACAAAAGATATTTTGGCAAGGCAATTTTTACTTTCTGCAGAAAGGGTGCTCTTGTCAGCTATCTTGCCACGAGAGTACAGCAAACAAAGGAGAAGCAGGCATATTTATCCTTTACACATTTGGGCTCGTCTATACTGCTGTGTCTGATCTTCTTCAGCTAGTGCTAGACTTCACAATCTAAAACTGAACTTGACTGGCTAATAACTTAACTTTTTTGAATAGGTAAAAGCAATGGAGAGCAAAAAGGAAGTCTAAATAAAGAAGGGGCATAGGCTGCAAGTTGGGACATGCCTGTGAGCACGTCTAGCCCAGATATCTTGGTTAAAGTACAAGGACATAGAATGTACTACGTGCCTGTGAGCATGTTTAACAGCTACATAGGATAGGGCTTAGCAAAAAAGCATTAACAAAAAGCGAGAAGGCTTTGAAGAAAGTTAGTCTTTAAAAGAGACTATTTCTAACATTTATTATTATTATTCTTTAATAAGAAAGGAAACTTTGGAGAGGAACTTTTCTACTTCCCACACTTACATTAAAATGATTGTCTGTAAATGGGATAGTATAAAAGGTGAAAAAGATAGGAATGAAAGCTATCCCTATCAACAAGCCCTTCTCTTTGCAGCAGAAGGTTTCTAAAAAGTGCCTTGAACTGGGCATCGTGGCTCATGCCTGTAACCCCAGCTACCTGGGAAGATGAGGTGGAGGATCACTTGATCCCAGGAGTCTGAGCCTGTAATAAGCTATGACTATGCCACTGTGCTCCAGCCTGGGTGACAGAGCAAGACCCTGTCCTACAAAACACAAAAAACATGTATCTTGATATATAATTCTGTTTTTGTAATCAATTTGTTTTATTTAATTAAAAGAATAAAACTGAATCAAATGAAGACAGCAGTCTCTAAAAATGGAAAACAATCTGAAACTAATGAACCTAACTATATGTCAAGTTGGTAGAATATTCATACAGGAAAAAAAAATTCCTTCAAGTGACTTTAAAATACAGTATTTTTCCTGCACATCCTTATGAGATATAATTTAAGAACAAAAGAACTACAAAGAAACTTGAAACTGCAGTCAGTATTTATTGATAGTAGAAATATTGGCATTATTTGAAACTATTATTGATATATTGAAAAGTAAAGTGAAATTAAAACTTATATAAATATCATTCAGAATGAAGATATTCAGTAATCAGTACAAGAGCAAAGAAATAATGTACAAAAATCAAGGAAGTTCATATTCATGGGTTAAAAAAACAAATGTATAAGTTAATATGAATGAAATAATTTAAAATAATTAAAAAAAGAAAAAATATAAAAACATTTAAAAGTCAAGGCAGTTAAAACATTGTAATTTTAAATTTGAACTGGGAATATAAGAATGAACTCAAAATTATATTTTTCTCTTAAAAATGTACATTTTAGCAGGCCAGGCACAATGGCTTACACCTGTAATCCAGCGCTTTGGGAGGCCGAGGTGAGGTCAGGAGTTTGAGACCGGCCTGGCCAACATGATGAAACCCTGCTTCTACTAAAAATACAAAAATTAGCTGGGTGTGGTGGTGGGTGCCTGTAATTCGAGCTACTCGGGAGGCTAAGACATGAGAATTGCTTGAACATGGGAGGCGAAGGTTGCAGTGAGCCAACACTGTGCCACTGCACTCCAGCCTGGGCAACAGAGCAGACTCTTGTCTCAAAAAAAAAAAAAAAAAAAAAAAGTACATTTTAGCTCTGTTTTCCAAAACACCTGGAAGTAATAAAAAGCAAGTAGTGACAAGCTCCAGTTGTGCCTAGATTATCGTCTCTATCCATTTTCTTTACAAAGCAGTCCCAGCTCTTTGGAAAAATGATAGGAAATATACACTACCTATGTAAGGTTGATACCTATATGAGCTGGAAAACAAAGAAGTTACAAATTAAGTCAAAAGGATAAAAGAGCCATCTTTTTTTTTTTTTTTTTTGAGATGGAGTCTCACTCTGTCACCCATGCTGGAGTGCAGTGGCACGATCTCGGCTTACTGCAACCTCTGCCTCCTGGGTTCAAGTGATTCTCCTGCTTTGGCCTCCTGAGTAGCTGGGACTACAGGCATGAGCCACCATGCCTTGCTAATTTTTGTATTTTTGATAGAGACAGGGTTTCACTATGTTAACCAGGCTGGTCTTGAATGCCTGACCTCACATGATCCTCCTGCCTTGGCCTCCCAAAGTGCTGGGATTACAGGCATGAGCTACCATACTCGAACATAAAAACACCATCTTGAAGGGCCTTTCTCTGGTCTTAGAAGAGACATTTTGGGCAGAAATCAAGATAAATAGTGACTGCAGCTCATCAAATATATTAAAAATCTATGAGTTCATAATGACACTGAAGGAAAAGCTAATGGTCACTATTTGGAGGTTGTTAGGACATTATAACTCATTTATGTTCATTACCCTGTAAATAAGGACAGAATTAAGCATTTTCCTGTATTTCTTGTGTACACTATGCCCAGGATAGCCAAATAATTAATAAAGGAAAGTTTTTCTCTACATAAAAATACCAACTTATAATTATAGGGGGGAAAATGATAGGATTAAAAAATCATCATTTTGCAACTCCTAAAGACATATGGATCTAGGCAGTGATCTTCAGTGGATGCTAAAATAAGTAGATTAAAGGTTGATGGAGGAACTTTACAAATGAAGAATTAGGCTGCTACTACCTGAACCCTACTGATCGATCTTAACATCACTAAATGTGGGCCAGCCAGACGTTCTGTGCCTCTTAATGTGATACATAGAAAGTGTACAGCATCACCTACGAAGTATTCTTGCCTAAAGTAAATTGAGCCAAATAGAATCAAATCTCTAAATCTAACTACCATTTTGCAGGAAATGCTGGGGATGGAGGAAGACTTAAATGACATTATGAGAAAGCAACCAGCCACATCTAAAATGTGTAACATTCTAAAGGATAAATGATTCTCCAACAAATTTATTGTATGAGAATCAAAGGAGAGATGAGGGACTCAAAATAAAAGTGATTTAAGGGGCTTTATTTATTTATTGTTGAGATGGAGTTTTGCTCTTGTTGCCCAGGCTGGAGTGTAATGGCGCGTTCTCAGATCACTGCAGTCTCCACCTCCCAGGTTGAAGCGATTCTCCTGTCTCAGCCTCCTGAGTAGCTGGGATTACTGGTGCATGCCACTACGCCCAGCTAATTTTTGTATTTTTAGTAGAGATGAGATTTCATCATATTGGTCAGGCTGGTCTCCAACTTCTGACCTCAGGTGATCTGCCCGCCTCAGCCTCCCAAAGTGCTGGATTACAGGCATGAGCCACCATGCCTAGCCTTAAGGGACTTTATAACTGGAAAAAATCTGTAGACCTACCTTGTTTGAAGCCTGACTGCCTTTGAGACAATCAGGGAAATTTTAACACACAGTGATTATTAGATGAAATAAGTAAAGGATCCCTTGTTAATTCTGTCAGGTGTGATAATGGAAAGATGCTTATGCTTAAAAAAGTTTCTTAGTTAGCAATGCATACTGAAGTGCTTATGGGTTTAATCATATGTTATCTGAGTCTTTTTTATTTTTCTTATCTTCTTTTTGAGACAGAGTTTCACTCTTGTTGCCCAGGCTGGAGTGCAGTGGCGCCACCTCGGCTCACCGTAAGCTCTGCCTCCCGGGTTCAAGCGATTCTCCTGCCTCAGCCTCCCAAGTAGCTGGGATTACGGGAGTGAGCCACTGTGCCTGGCCGATATCTGGGTCTTTAAAAATACGCCAGTGTCCTAAAATACTAAACAAAAAGATTTAAGGAATGATATGACCATCAGGCAGAAATGTTTCAGAGATGACCAGGAGGGTAGAATGGGAAAAGTATTCCTTGGTTTAAGTAGCAGGTAAGTCTTTGATACTTTACAAGAGCATCAGCAGACCGATGGGTGGTCGAGGAGCAAGCCAGACCAAATGATTTGGGGATTAGTTAGAGGAAAGGGGACAGACAAGTACAGTCAGTGAGAAATTACTTTTTTTTTTTTTTTTTTTTTGAGATAGAGTCTTGCTCTATTGCCCAGGCTGGAGTCCAGTGGCACAATCTTGGCTCACCACAACTTCCGCCTCCCAGGTTCAGGCGATTCTATGCGTGCCACCATGCCTGGCTAATTTTTGTATTTTCAGTAGAGATGGTTTTCGCCATATTGGTCAGGCTGGTCTTGAACTCCTGACCTTGTGATCCATCTGCCTTAGACTCCCAACATGCTGGGACTACTGGCGTGAACCACCATGCCCAGCTGCCAAGGGAGAATTTAATGCTACCAAGAGTGTGTTCTCCATCTGGGTCTCACAGTAATGGTTCCTACATCTGTTTTCTCAGGTAGGACCACAGAGAAGGTTTCTGTGTTTTCAGAGAAGGTTTTTTTTTTTTTTTTTTTTTTTTT
>PVKP010010043.1:5374-66057 GCA_004027715.1 Plecturocebus donacophilus
CTCTACTATGATGACAACAATCAAATAATATCTGTGCTGGAACTGGTCTTCCATTAATAAGATTCCTTTATTTTTTCCAAAATTTCTGAAGGGACCCTTACTTTTTGGAGACAGACACAGAAGACTGCAGACACTCAGCCCAATCAGGCTCTGAGACTGTGCCTAGATTACTCCTATCACTCCCATCCTGGGCTCACCTGCCTGATCAATCACATTTTTACGACTGAATCTCTGGCAGGGTCAAGTACAGTTTAGTTCTTGGTGTACATGAACATCATGAAAAGAGCAGCAAACAATGCCTGCATAAAAGGTTTGTCAAAGGACATATCAGCCTCCCTGGGTTAACTCCATTTGTTTCCCATGAGCATTCAAAAGCTTTTGGATCTAAAAGGAAGCTGGACCCAGGCCTCCCAAAGAGCTCAGCTTTGCACTGAAGATGCTCATGGCTGCTGCCTCCAGAGGGCACCATGAGCCCTAACCTCTGCCTGTTGCTGCCCAATCCAAAACCACGTGCCATGACAAGCACTAGTCACATGGAATGGCAAACCCAGAACACCCTGCCCAGAATAGCAGGATTCCCTCTCTTGTGGCAGATGAAAGAAAGAAAAGCATAGACCAGGTAATTAGTTGGGCCAGTCCTCAGGCTCATGTCCCATGGACAAAAGCTCAGATGGAGAGGTGTAGCTAGTCCAAATAGGGCTGCCAGAACTTGTAACTGGACACATTGGCCCAATATCCAAACTGATCCCCTGGGGTCCTATTCTGGCCCTATAGCTGGAAACTTACGTAAATTGCGCCTAGTTGGGTTCTATCATTATCAAATAACTGGTAATAATGTTGAATGAAGCTGGATCCAATCTGCTCCCAAATTGGCTTGTCTCCCATTCTGGAGCGTCACCCGGCCTCACAGAGACCTGAAAGACCAATGAGACAGGGAGGGAAGTATTGGTACCACAAGAGTAGAAGGTGACCAGCCACTGACCCCCACCCCCTCGCTGGCCTTCCTGGAGTCCTTTGCTGAGACCTGTTCCCTCAGAGAACATGGAGAGGCCCTCAGGAACTGGTAGGACACCACTCCCAAGCCAGACCGGTGCTGGGAGCCCAGAGGTGGACCAGACTCGGCCTTTCCTTTGAGTTCTTGGTTAATGAGACACATAGGTGCCAGGGTTGTAGAGCACACAGGAGGGGTGCTGAGGGTGGATCTACAACAAAGAAAGGACAGAGCAGGCCCTTCAAAGCCCAATACGAGGAGAGACTTTACGGGAGGAGATAACTCCTCCAATATCTTTCCATGTAATCCTCTCAACAATCTGCAAGGTCAGAGTTACTGCTGTTCTTCCCACTTTACAGCCCAGAACAACTGCTATCTGTGTGTGTGTGTACTGTTTTGTATTATAGCCCTCAGGTCCCCAACACTGTCCCAGGGCTATGCTGACAGATTGAGGAAGACCTAGTGAGGGGTGGGAGAAGATTCTCAAGGCCCCTCTTCTGACAAAAACAGCAAGTGACCCCCTTAGTCTCATGGGGAGAGTTTACAGCCCAAAGGCCAGGTGATACCTGACCTGGCCCTTTCTAGGATATTTCTTACTTGATGGCAGTGACTTCTACCCACTTCAGAGCTGGGGATGTGAGTTCAAGGATGAGAGGGAAAGCTGAGGGTTGTGGGAAGCGGAGATGGAGGCTGTGAGGGGGAAACGTGTCATCTCTTCACATCCTTCATCCCAGCATTGCTTTCACCCCAAGGAGCTCTCTCTCTTGGGTCTCTGAGAGGGAGGGAGATATCCCCTCCCAACTAGAGACCATGGCTGTAAGGATACTGGATGGAAAACCCAAGCCCCAGAGGGGAGAGCCACTTGGGCCCCTCCCAAGTAGGGAAGCCCACATCTCGCTGCTGTGGATCCCTTGACTACAGAGCCACGTGTTGTTCTGTGGCTGGCCCCGACTGTAGAGGAGCCCACCCGCTCTGTCCTGATAATAGGACTCTGAACCAAAGCAATGAGGAGGTGGATTCTACCCCAGCAGACGAGCATTCGCAGTAGTGGTATCTGATGCAAGTCACTGCCCTTCTTAGGGCCTTAGCCACCTCCACTGTAAGATGGGGATGGCAACCTGACAGCACCAGTGATTGAGAAGCTTCTCTAAGGGAACGTGGTAAAGCCCCTCAGCTCAACATGGTTAAGTGCTAGCTCACTGCAATCCCTGTGACCTCACCCAAAGCCAGAGGAGCCAGTGGGGAGGAACTGTGTAGGGGAACAGTGACAAAGCAGCCAATCTCCCACCCTGTGACCAACACTCAAGCCAATGAGGGACCAGGAAGCTAAGTCAGCTTTATTTTAGGTCCCCTAGGAGGTAGTGGCACTAAAAATAGAACCTCAGTTCTGGGATGACTAAGAAACGTCCAGGAAAATCTAAAGCAAGCAGAGGAGAAAGCTTAGATCCAGTCACGCCTGCCACACAGGAACACAAGGTATGTCCCAGTTCATACTCTGCCAAGAAACAAATCAAGAAGTAGGGAAAGCACAGGACCATCATCTAGTCTTAGCTGTGGTCTTGGTCACACTTCCAAAGGGTCAGACTCTGGCTGTACCGACATACAAACTTAAGAGTACCTAAGGCAGAGCACAGCTCCCACCCCTGGCATTTCTGCCCCTTCCATGCTGGTACTTGCTATGCTTAGTCATTCAATGTGCCCTGACCCTGCTGCAGCTTCCAAGATGCCATACCCAGTGCCTAAGAGCTCTGAGGGTAGGGGAAAAGCTGGAGGAATGAGTAAGGGCCATGTCTCCTTCTACCCTTGGCTCATAGCAAAGTTGGGCAGTCCTCAGAAAGCATATGCCAACCAGAAGAAACAGCACCAGCAAATGTTTTGGGGCATGAAAAGGGTCTCGTTCTGTACCCCAAGTTGGGGTGCAGTGGTGCCATCTCAGTTCCCTGTAGCCTGGACCTCCAGGACTCAAGCAATCCTCCCACTTCAACCTCCCAAGGAGCTGGACTCCAGACAAGCACCAACATGCCTGGCTGCGTTTTGTGTTTTCTGTAGAGACCAGGCTTCACCATATTGCTCAGGCTGGTCTTAAATTCCTGAACTCAAGTGATCCACAGCTTGGCCTCCCAAAGTGCTGGGATTACAGGCATGCGCCATCACGCCCAGCCTGTGATAACCTGCTGATACAAAAACTCCTTGACTGAAGTAGTGGTAGGGGCAAAAGGGGTGGAGGGATAAAGGAAAGAAAGGACCCTTTGGCCTGGTAGAGCAGGGCAGAGTGGGAAAGAGTAATCTCTCTAAGGAATAGGACAGATCAGGGGCTCCCAGAAAATGAGAAATAACCGTCAAAACTAAGTGGATTGAGGCCTGCTTCACCATCTTGTGTTTATTTCTGTGTAGTGATCACAACAGTCACATGGTCAGACTCACTGTCATCCAGTGATGTCAGTGGGTCTTGCCCTAAGTTCAT
This sequence comes from Plecturocebus donacophilus, assembly GCA_004027715.1. Lineage (NCBI taxonomy): Eukaryota > Metazoa > Chordata > Mammalia > Primates > Pitheciidae > Plecturocebus > Plecturocebus donacophilus. The sequence continues at coordinate 8,830 of PVKP010010043.1, forward strand.
CTGTTACATCAGTGCTGACACTGGGTCTCTGGTCAAGGCCCAGCTCTTCTTTCTGCTAACTCTGCATCCCTGCGCTCAAAACCACAAAGCTGACCATACTCCTCCCTTACAACACCCTTGCTTTTGGCTTAAAGGTCAAACCCCTAAGCTTCTCAGGTGACCATACACACTCATCCCCATCTCCCTAGCCATTCTCTCCTACCTTGACCCAGCAACATACACAGACATACCAGAATCCGCTGAGAGCCTGCTCATCATGTTTTTTTTTGTTTGTTTGTTTCCTTTGAGACAGTTCCCCTCTTGTTGCCCAAGCTGGAGTACAATGACACGATCTCGGCTCACTGCAGCCTCCACCTCCAGGGTTCAACCAATTCTCCTGCCTCAGCCCCCTGAATAGCTGGGATTATAGGTGCACGCCAGGAGACCTGGCTAATTTTTTCTATTTTTAGTAGAAACGGGGTTTCACCATGTTAACAAGGCTGGTCTCGAACTCCTGACCTCAGGTGATCCATCTGCCTCAGCCTCTCAAAGTACTGGGATTACAGGCCCTCAGTGTTTTGTGTACAGGCAAGTTCCCTCCTACAATCTCTACCCTTCCCACAGCTGCTCAGTCAATTCTGCTCTTCATTCAAGTCACCACTGAAATTCCACCTAATTGGGAACTCCTTCTCATATTCAAATTTTGACCCCCCCACCCACACGTGTAAACCCCTACCAACACACCCAGGCCCTACTCCTCTGCCTGAGAGCACTGTGGTTCTGGGCTTGAGGGTTCTGGTGTAGTTTTTGCCACACACACACCCCCATCCACCGAAACCCTGTCTCACAGCACAGAACATGGCACAACAAACAAGAACTTATAGTTTCCGACTCCAAACCTCCCACAAAGCTTTCAAGTCATGGATGGGAGGCAGCGCTCTTGAGTCCAAAAAAAAAAAAAAAAAAACCAGCAAGAGTGCATACCCCTCTCCTATCTCCATGCAACATGGGACAGGGGGCCAGGACAGACTGTGAGGATATTCCCCAGAATTGCCAGCAAGTCCTGATCTGTCTAAACATTTACTGTGCAAGTAACAGGCTGGAAAGAAACAAAAAAGCATGGGCTCAGAGGCAGCCTCACATTAGATGGGGGACTGACCATCATGACAGCTTCTCCTACAGCTCTTGTGAGAGGGCCACTGACCACCCCATCTCCTGCTTCACCCCAACAGTCCACAGGCTGACTGAGGCCAGGCTCCTTGAAAAGCAGAAAAGACTCTGATGATCTCTTACCCACTGAACACCAGCCTTCACTGACACCTTGGTCTCCGTGAGTGCAAACACCCTCTAAGAATGTCTCAGCAGCTGTGGCCCTCTCCCAACACATTTGCACAGAGACAGAGATGTCACAGCCTTGTGAATAATTTTCGGTTGTTCAGCCATAGATCCCAGCTTAAAACTTCTAACCCAGGAGATCCCATTAGACAACAGGAAAACTCCATTTTATCCTCCAATTTTAAGTGTTTCCGAGAACAAAACTCAAAATAACAGTTTCTGGCTGTGGATACTTCATTTTCTTCTTCTTTTTTTTTTTTTTCTTAATTTTTTTGAGATGGAGTTTCACTCTGGTCGCCCAGGCTGGAGTGCAATGCCGTGATCTCAGCTCACTGCAACCTCTGCCTCTGACCTGAGGGACAGCTGTGGCTGAACAGCAGGCACAGCCACACCCTCAAAGACCTGGTCTCTAGCCTGCTCCACCTCTCCCTTGTTATGTGACCCTCTGACTCTGTCCCATCATCAGTAATTGTAGGGTGATAGGAGGAAATAAACAGAGTATGAGAGGAAGACCCAGGTGTAAGAAGTTAGTATGGGTTCCTAGGTGAATACCAGGTCAACAGCTAAGAAGAAGGTGGGTACCACCCACACCATGAAGCAGGCCTAGAACCAGGAATGGAACCTTCGTGACCCGCCATTCCCCTGCCTGAAGCTCACTCTGCAACCTCTGCCTCCGGCATTACAGACATGCGCCACCATGCCCGGCTAACTTTTGTATTTTTAGTAGAGACAGGGTTTCACCATGTTGGCCAGGCTAGTCTTAAACTCCTGACCTCAGGTGATCCACCTGCCTCGGCCTCCCAAAGCACTTACATTACAGGCGTGAGCCCACTGAACCCAGCCACTTCATTTTCACTAATGTATATTAGGTGTAGAAATGTGCAAAGAAGCCAGGCACGGTGGCTCATGCCCATAATTCCTGCACTTTGGGAGGCTGAGGCAGGTGGATCCCGAGGTCAAGAGATCGAAACCATCCTGGACAACATGGTGAAACCACATCTCTACTAAAAATATAAAAATTAGCTGGCTGTGGTGGTGCGTGCCTGTAGTCCCAGCTGCTGAGGCAGGACAATCACTTGAACCCGGGAGGTGAAGGTTGCAGTGAGCTGGGATTGTGCTACTGCACTCCAGCCTGGCGACAAGAGCGAGACTTCATCTCAAAAATATATACATAAAAATAAAAAAAGAAATGTGCAAAGAGCTTATGTGCACTTGTTTGTAATCACACTCTGTGAGTCAATCCCCAAGTTAGACATGACCAAAAGGCAATTCAGTGAGGTTAGCCAACTCCAACTCGCTCTAGGTCAGCAGCTCATAGATGGTAGAATTGAACTGACCACATTTGGAGGTCTCTCCAGAGTCAGGACTCCTAGTGACAACTTGGGCCTGGAGACAAAAACAAACAGACCACATCAGTGAGAGCACTGCTCTAGCATGGCTATCTTAGGGAAGGGCAAGCTAGTCCTAACCCAGGGCTTCCACCTCTAAACAAAGGCCTCAGGCAGAAGAGTTCCACATCAAATCCAGAGTCTAAATAACAGTTTTCATGGAGGATGATGTCAGTTTTCTCAAACCTTCAAAGTCACCACCCTGTTCTACCATCTCAGCAAAGCAGACGGAGATCCTAGCTTAGCTGGACTTGAGGGAGAAGAGTGATCGGGAAGACAATGTCACTCCTCCCAGACAGGCACACAGAAAGATTCTCACATTTCTGAAGGTTCACTGCTGAGGCCCACAGGGAATGCCAGCAGATTTTCATGGCTTGCAGTGAGGGGCCTGAAATTGGTACGAGTTGTGGCTATCTCCACACATGCTATCAGCAAGGCCAAAAACACAGTCCTGAAGCACAGCCTAGAAAGGACTCCTCCAACCAGGAGACTGACAGCCAGTCTCACTTAAACCCCTCAGGACCAAACCCCTCAGGCATGGTAGCTCACATCTGTAATCTCAGCACTTTGGGAGGCCCAAACAGAAGGATCAATTGAGTCCAGGAGTTCCAGACCAGCCTTAGCAACAAAGTCCCATATCCACAAAAAAATTTTTAAAATTAGCCAGGCATTGGTCAGGCACAGTGGCTCATGCCTGTAATCCCAGCATTTTGGGAGGCCAAGGCGGGCAGATCACGAGGTCAGGAGTTCAAGACCAGCTTGGCCAGCATGGTGAAACCCCATCTCTACTAAAAATACAAAAAATTAGGGGGGCATGGTGGCATGCACCTGTAATCCCAGCTACTCGGGAGGCTGGGCAGGAGAACTGCTTGAACCAGGGAGGCAGAGGTTGAAGTGAGCCGAGATCACGCCACTGCACTCCAGCCTGGGCGACAGAGCGAGATTCTGTCTCAAAAAAAAAAAAAGAGAGAGAGATTAGAAACTGGAAAAAAAAAAAGTGACAGGACAAGACTCTGCCTCAGAACAAACAGGCTGGGCATGGTGGCTCATGCCTGTAATCTCAGAACTTTGGGAGGCCAAGGCAGGTGGATCACCTAAGGTCAGGAGTTCAAGACCAGCCTGGCCAACATGGGTGAAACCCCGCCTCTACTAAAAATACAATAAATTAGCCGGCCTCGGTGGTGTACACCTGTAATCCTAGCTACTGGGGAGGCTGAGGCAGGAGAATTGCTTGAACCCGAGAGACAGAGTTTGCAGTGAGCCAAGAACTCCCCATTATACTCCAGCCTGGGCAACAGAGTGAGACTCTGTTAAAAAAAAAAAAAAAAAAAAAAAAAGCCAGGCACAGTGGTTCATGCCTGTAATCCCAGCACTTTGGGAGGCCAAGGTGGGTGAATCACCTGAGGTCAGGAATTTGAGACCAGCCTAGGCAACACCGTGAAACCCCATCTCTACTAAAAATACAAAAATCAGCTTGGTGTGGTGGCATGTGCCTGTAATCCTGGCTACTCGGGAAGCTGAGGCGGGAGAAGTGCTTGAACCCAAGAGACGGAGGTTGTAGTGAGCCAAGAATATCCCACTGTACTCCAGCCTGGGACACAGGACTCTGTCTCAAAAAAACAAAAACCAAACCAAACAAAAATGAAACAAAAAAAGAAAACAAACAAGTAAAGAAATCAACCCTTGGAGCCAGAGCATAAAAAGTGTCTTGTGGGTGTGGTGGCTCATGCCTGTGTTCATGACTGTAATCCCTCGGACAGTCTGGGAGTCCAAGGCAGGAGAACTGCTTAAGCCCAGGAGTTTAAGACCAGCCTGGGCAACACAGTGAGACCTCATATCTACAGGAAAAAAAAAAAGCTGGACATAGTGGCATGTGCCTGTAGCCCCAGCTACTCAGAAGGCTGAAGTGGGAAGATGGCTTGAGCCAGGGAGATGAGACCTTGTACAAAAAAAAGTGTCCTGAGGGCAGAGCAGCAAGCAACCAGACAGAAAGACACTGCCAGGTGCCAGTCTTTCAGGAAACACTGCCCCCACTGATTTTATGGTCTGAGGAGGGATGCTATGTATTCTGTCCCATGGCCCTTCAATGACTTCCCATGGCACCTGGAACAAAGTCTCAACCACTTACCCTGTCTTCCAAGGCCCTACATAACCTGGCCCTCCTAGCTGTCCAACCTCATCTCTTGCCACTCCCTCCCCTCCTCTGCAGTCACACCAGGCACTCTGCTCTATCTGGAACATGCTGAGTCTGTTCTCACCGCAGGGCTTTGAAACTGTTGCTCCTTCTATCTGGATCACTCTACTCCCTAGACCTTCGCGTGTCACATATGTGCCAGCTCAAATGTCATCTCCTCATCCATACCTCCCCTGACCACTCGGTCTAAAGTAGCTGTCTAGTGGCTGGGTACAGTGGCTCATGCCTGTAATCCCAGCACTTTGGGAAGCTGAGTGGGAGGATCACTTGAGGTCAGGACTTCGAGACCAGCCTGGCCAACATGGCAAAACCCCATCTCTACTAAAAATACAAAAATTAGAAGTGGTGGCACATGTCTATAATCCCAGCTACTCGGGAGGCTGAAGTGGGAGGCAGAGATTGTAGTGAGCCGAGATCATGCTACTGCACTCCAGCCTGGGCAACCGAGTGAGACTCTGTCTCAATTAAAACATAAATAAATAAAGCAGCTGTGTAGTTACCCATTTTGCCTCCTGTATTGTTTTCTTAGCACTTACCATTGCAGATTTTCACATTTTTGTATTTGTTTATGGTCTGTCTCCCTGACCAAGCATCCCTAGTTATTCCTGTTCCCATGGTACCTGGCCCAGCTCTCAATAACTATTTGTTAAGTAAGTGCATGAGTGTGTCAGAGCCTGGGCTGAGAGGCCAGTCCTTCTTCTCTGAAGGAGTGAGTTCTGGGAAAACTCCACTCAAGTGGCCTAGTGACCCACTTCCCCTCCACCCACATCTTCTGTCCAAGCTGTGAGGAAACAATTCTTTGTTGTCCCCCCAGCTGTCTATAGCATGCGACAAGTGGGGCTTGGCCCCAATACTCTCTCACGCCCAAGATCCTAGTGACCTGAGGGACAGCTGTGGCTGAACAGAAGGCACAGCCACACCCTCAAAGACCTGGTCTCTAGCCTGCTCCACCTCTCCCTTGTTATGTGACCCTCTGACTCTGTCCCATCATCAGTAATTGTAGGGTGATAGGAGGAAATAAACAGAGTATGAGAGGAAGACCCAGGTGTAAGAAGTTAGTATGGGTTCCTAGGTGAATACCAGGTCAACAGCTAAGAAGAAGGTGGGTACCACCCATACCATGAAGCAGGCCTAGAACCAGGAATGGAACCTTCGTGACCCGCCATTCCCCTGCCTGAAGGATGAAGTAATCAGCCTAGATGGCTGGCCAGGACAGAATCCTTTCCTAAGGCCGTCACCTTAGGTCTAGGTGCCCACAGCACCCTAAAGGCCCTTTCCTCCTCTTCTGCCTGCAGGGAGAGTTCTAGAGCCACTGCACTGCCCTGGCTGGCCCAGCTGAATCCTGAGACCTGCATTCTGGTCTCTCTGCTCTGCACTTACTGCCTATGTAACCTCCCTTGCCCCAGTGACTCAGAAGACCTCTGGGGCCCCAGTCCTACTACACAGCTCCCATCCGTGAACTGAGCCTCAGGACATGAACTTGCTGGTCAGGTAAACATGGACTTGGATCTCTTAGTGGGGCTTGAGACCCCAAGTGACCACTCCTGTGGCCTGACCAACACTGTTGTGACACACTGAGACTGCGAAGAGCAGGGAATAAAGGGATGACCACAGAGTCCGAGGGTGGTGGAGGGAACACCTCCTGTGAGTCAAACAGTTCTGTGTTCTCTCACTTGAGTCTCACAACAAGCCCTGTGAAACTGGTATGATTATCTTCACTTTATAGACAAGGAAACAAAGACTCCAAAAGGTTAAGAAAGAATTTAAGGCCGGGTGCAGTGGCTCATGCCTGTAATCCCAGCACTCTGGGAGGCGAAGGTGGGTGGATCACTCAAGGTCAGGAATTTGAGACCAGCCTGACCAACATGAAGAAACCCTGTCTCTACTAAAAATACAAAAACAGCTGGGCATGATGGCGCATGCCTATAATCCCAGCTACTCGGGAGGCTGAGGCAGGAGAATCACTTGAACCCGGGAGGCAGAGGCTGCAGTGAGCAGAGATCATGCCATTGCACTTCAGCCTGGGCAACAAGAGTGAAACTCCGTCTCAAAAAAAGAAAGAATTTAAGACCACAAAAGGCCACTGGCATAGCTAGCATTAGAATATTCACAAAAACTGGCCAAGATGGGGCGGGGCACAGTGGCTCATGCCTGTAATGCCAGCACTTTGGGAGGCCAACGCATGTGGATCACCTTAGGTTAGGAGTTCAAGACCAGCCTGGCCAACATGATGAAACCCCGTCTCTACTAAAAATACAAAAAATTAGCCATGCATGGCAGGCACCTGTAATCCCAGCTGCTTGGGAGGCTGAGGCAGGAGAATTGCTTGAACCCAGGAGGCGGAGGTTGCAGTGAGCAAGGATTGTGCCACTGCACTCCAGCCTGGACAACAAGGGCAAAACTCCAACTCAAAAAAAAAAAAAAAAAAAAAAAAAAAAAAAACTGGGCCAGGTGTGGTGGCTCACACCTATAATCCCAGTACTTTGGGAGGCCAAGATGGGAGGATCATGAGGTTAGGAATTCAAGACTAGCCTGGCTAATATGGTGAAACCCTGTCTCCATTAAAAACACAATAATTATTATGGTTTGATGATTCCCGTTGTAAAAAATAAGTAAATAAATAAAATAAAAACACAATAATTAGCCGGGCGTGGTGCCGAATGCCTGTAGTCCCAGCTACTCAGGAGGCTGAGGCAGAAGAATCACTTAAACCCAGGAAGTGGAGGTTGCAGTGAACCGAGATAGCGCCACTGCACTCCAGCCTGGGCAATAGAGCAAGACCCCATCTCAAAAAAAAAAAAAAATTAGCCAGGTGAGGTGGCAAACACCTGTAAATCCCAGCTACTCAGGAGGCTGAGGCAGAGAATTGCTTGAATCAGGGAGGTGGAGGTTGCGGTGAGCGGAGATCGTACCACTGCACTCCAGCCTGGGCGACAGAGCAAGACTGTGTCTCAAAAAACAAAAACAAAACTGGCGGAGATGGTGAACAGCTGAGAGCCAATATGCAGTAGCAAAAAGCACATAAGTCACAAAATCAGGTGGCACAAGAACATGTCCATACACCTGTCCTCCTGCTTTAAGGATGTCCAGAGTGGTGACATTGTCACAGTGGCAAGTGCCAACCCGAGCAAGACGGTGCACTTCAAGGTGCTCAACGTCACCAAGGCCTCCAGTACCAAGAAGCAGTTCCATAAGTTCTGAGGCTCGACGTCTGCCTGCTCCCCACAACGAAATGAAATTATTTTCTCAATCCCCTGCCCCCACCACGAAAAAAATCAGGTGGCAAGGAATGCAGCCCAGGCCTTGTCTTCCCTTATGAAATCAGCATGCTCCATGAGCCTCACAATGGAAGAACCTGAGCACCTACTCAGCAGATCAAAGCAGCTTTACACCTTAGGGACAACAGAGAATTTGCATTCTCCTAGTCCTGAAACCACCTACAAGTGGAACCAGTATCTTCACACAGAGCTCCTTCCTGAGCAGCAAGCTTTCCAATTCCCATGAGGAGACCCACTGGATCTGATGGAATCATCCAAGGCTTTAAGAAACAAACATTCCAGAATTCCCCCAGTTTACTGATGACACTGGGGCAATCAACCTTCAGAAACCCCTCTCTCATGAGGAGGGTTCCCCATCCCTATAGTGGCCCTGTCTCCAGCCTGGGGGCTTTAGGGAGCTGGCACACAGCAGGTACAGCAACAAATGAGTACTACCCAAGACAGTGAAAAGAAGTGCTCAGCCATTGGTCAGCCAGCAGCAGGTGCCCTGGGGCCCATAGGCAGGCTACCCTAGGCCTTGTGTCCCTCTCCCTTGGCCACTAAGATGTGTCCCCAGCCACACCCAGATCCAAGCAAAGCATTCTACCAGGAGGGCACACTCCAGCTGATAGGGCAAGGAAAAAGAGGGCGAATAATATCTTATGAACTTGAAGTCATTCCAGGGATAATCCATACGCTGCTGGCTCCCTGAGGGAGGGACTCAAGAATCCCTGCCATATATGATGAAAAGAGAGAATCACAGAATCTCAAAGCCAAGAAAGGGGTACCCAACTCAAATTGAACTCCAAACACACAAACATCATTTTCAAATGCCTCATCAAAACATCAATTAAAAAAAGAAAAAGAAAAAAAAAAAGCCCAGGACCCAGCATAAGGTTCAGCTCAACCTCAGCTTAAAGAAATCTTGGGTGAGCACAGTGGCTCAAGCCTGTAATCCCAACACTTTGGGAGGCTGAGGGGGGTGGATCACGAGATCAGGAGTTCAAGACCAGCCTGGCCAAGATGGCAAAACCCCGTCTTTAGTAAAAATACAAAAACTTAGCTGGGCGTGGTGGTGGATTGCCTGTAATCCCAAATACTCAGAAGACTGAGACAGAGAATTACTTGAACCCAGGAGGCGGAGGTTGCAGTGAGCGGAGATCATGCCACTGCACTCCAGCCTGGGTGACAGAGAGAGACTCTGTCTCAAAAAAAAAAAAAGAAAAGAAATCTTGCCTGCCCAGCCAGGTGCAGTAACTCACACCTGTAATTCCAGCACTTTGGGAGGCCTAGGTGGGCGAACTGCCTGAGATCAGGAGTTCGAGACCAGTCTAACCAACATGGTGAAACCCTGTTTCTACTAAAAATAAAAAAAAAATTAGCCGGGAGTGTTGGCGTGCACCTGTAATACCAGCTACGTGGGAGATTGAAGCAGGGTAACTGCTTGAACCAGGAAGGCAGAGGTTGCAGTGAGCAGAGATCACGGCATTGCACTCCAGCCCTCACTGTAACCTCCACCTCCCGGGTTCAAGCAATTCTCTTGTCTCAGCCTCCCGAGTAGCTGGGATTACAGGTACCTGCCACTATGCCTGGGTAATTTTTTGTACTCTTAGTAGAAGGAGTTTCGCCATGTTGGCCAGGTTGGTCTCAAACTCCTGACCTCAGGTGATCCACCTGCCTCGGTCTCCCAAAGTGCTGGTATTACAGGCGTGAGCCTCCATGCCTGGCCAAGAAATCCTCCCCAACTTTCAACATTACAGTCTGTGGAAAACTTTTTGGATTCACTCCCCTTGCCACAAAAGGACTATTCCTCTATCCTGAAGGCCTCGAGGAAAATGGGCTGAATTGGATTCTAAAACAAACACTATCAGCATTTCCAAAGTCCCTGCTGGCTCCAGCTTCCCTTTGTAAGTCCCCAGGCAAGAGCCATCTGTTGAAGGAAGATCCAAGGAGCCTCCCTGACCAGGTCTGCTGAACCTCCCACCTCTGTGGAGAATTCCTGTCTGGCACCCAGGAGAAGATGCCCTGATGGGTACCACTCCAGGAACAACTATTGGGCACTTAAATAAAAGTGACCATAAGAAGGTCTCAGTGAAAGGGACAGAAGCCACAAACTCATGCTCCAGGCAGGGGATTAGAAGGCCACACACAACAGGCCAGCCCCTGTAGTCCCAACTACTCAGGAAGCTGAGGCAGGAGAATGGCTTGAATCCAGGAAGCGGAGGTTGCAGTGAGCTGAGATCAGGCCACTGCATTCCAGTCTGGGTGACAGAGTGAGACTCGATCTCAAAAAAAAAAATTAGCCAGGCATGATGGTGCACACCTATAGTCCCAGCTACTCAGGAGGCTGAGGTGGGAAGACTGCTTGAACCCAGGAGGTCAAGGATGCAGTGATCCTCCTGCCTCACCTCTCAAGTATATGGGACTACAGGCACACACCACCATATCTGGCTAGTTTCTATTTATTTATTTATTTATTTTAGAGAGGGTCTCATTGGGTGACAGAGTGAAACCTTGTCTCATTAAAATTAAAAAAAAAAAAAAAGGCTGCTGATGTACCCTAAGAAAAATTTTAAAAAGAAAGAAAAAAAGGCCAGGCATAGTGGCTCATGCCTGCAATCCCAGCAGTTTGGGAGGCCAAGGCAGGTGGATCACCTGAAGTGAGTAGCTCGAGACCAGCCTGGCTGACATGGCGAAACCCCATCGCTACTGATAATACAAAAATTAGCTGGGCATGGTGGCAGGTGCCTGTAATACCAGCTACTTGGGAGGCTGAGGCATGAGAATTGCTTGTATGTGAGAGGTGGAGACTGTAGTGAGGTGAGATCCCACCACTGCACTCCAGCCTGGGCGACAGAGTAAGACTGTCTCAAAAAAAAAGGTCACAGACAACAAAATGCTGGTGAGATTCCCAGGTACTGTGAAGACACCCAGCAGATCCCTGGGGGACCCAAAGGGAGCAAGCTCTAGAAGCCAGCAGCTAGACTGAACAACTACAGCAATTTGGAGTGGTGACAGCCTCGCTCAAAGGGCCCCAAACCTTCCTGAGCCCACAGTCATGAGTATACCTCCCTCTGCAGTTCCTGCCAGGAACTGGAGGGGAGGGTGGGCCCACTAACAGCCTTTTCTCTTTGGTGCTCTAATCATTCAGAAGCTCCCTAAGTTTAAAAAAAAAAAAAAAAAAAAAAGCTGGGCGGGGTGGCTCACACCTGTAGTCCCAGCACTTTGGGTGGCTGAGGCAGGTGGATCACCTGAGGTCAGGAATTCGAGACCAGCCTGGCCAACATGGCAAAACCCCATCTCTACTAGAAATACAAAAATTAAATTAGCTGGGTGTTGTGGAAAGCACCTATAATCCCAGCCACTCCGGAAGCTGATGCAGGAGAATTGCTTGAACCTGGGGTTGGAGGTTGCAGTGAGCCAAGATTGTGCCACTTTACCCCAGCCTGGGCAAAAAAAAAAAAAGATACTAATGTTTCATTAAAGGAATCCTAGCTTTTTTTTTAAGACAAGGTCTTACTAAAGTGTCCCCAGGCTAAAGTGCAGTGGTATGATCACAGCTCACGGAAACCTTGGCCGCCTACAGCCTCTTGAGTAGCTAGGACTACAGGTATACAGCACCACAACCACGCTGGCTATTTTTTTCTTTTTCTTTTGTAGAAATGGGTCTTGCTACGTTGACAAGGCTGGTTTTGAACTCCTGGCCTCAGGTGAAACTCCAGCTTTGGAGCTGGTGCTATATCCTAAAATTTTTGATATAAGGTGGCTTCTAGTTCTGAAATTTGAAAATTCTGGTTTTTTTTTTTTTTTTTGAGACGGAATCTGGCTCTGTCACCACACTGGAGTGCAGTGGTGCAATCTGGACTCACTGCAACCTCTGCCTCCTGGGTTCAAGCAATTTTCCTGCCTCAACCTCCTGAGTAGCACCCAGCCTGTTCTGTGTCTCTTTTAAGTAATCCTTCCCCTCCCAACCCACCAACTGCAAAGACAGCAGAATAAAGCAAAACATGGCTCAGAGAGAAGAGATAGGCTTAGCCAGAACCTGCGGCTCACGCCTGTAATCCTAGTACTCAGGGAGGCCAAGGCGAGTGGATCACTTGAGGAGTTCAAGACCAGCCTGGCCAATATAGTGAAACCCCATCTCTACTAAAAATACAAAAATTAGCCAGGTGTGGTAGTGGGCACTTATAATCCCAGCTACTAGGAAAGCTAAGACAGGAGATGCGCTTGAACCCAGGAGGTGGAGGTTGCAGCCAGCCGAGATGGCACCACTGCACTCCAGCCTGGGAAACAGAGCAAAACTCTGTCTCAAAAAAAAAAAGTGATAGGCAGATAGGTTCATATACATCAAGGGACATATTCTGAGCCAATTGGGAACTGAGGCATCCTGATAACCTGCCTCATCCTTGTGCAGCCATATCCCAACTACCGCATGCCAGCTCCCACTTCAAGTCAGCCCTACATGAATAGAGGATGCAGATAGATCCTGGAGAACCTCAGGGTACTCCTCTTATATCTGAGACCTAGATGGCCTGCCAAGTTCCAGAAAGGTTAACGAATTCTCAGGATCAGGATGCCTAGCAATGGCTAGCTGACCTCAGACAAAGAAGTTAAAAGGAACTTCTAGAGGTTGGAATGAGAGGGAGGGACCTGAATTCCTCCTACTCTTGAGTAACCTTGGAGAAGGAACAATATCTTTTTGACTGTGAAGAAAACCCTTGTGATCACTGGGCAATTGTTCACATCTGTAATCTCAGCACTTTGGAAGGCTGAGGTGGGAGTATTGCTTGAACTCAGGAGTTTGAGACCAGCCTGGACAACATATGGAGATCCTATCACTACCAAAAAAAAAAAAGGCCGGGCATGGTGGCTCAGGCCTGTAATCCTAGCACTTTGGGAGGCCAAGGTGGGTGGATCACCTGAGGTCAGGAATTCAAGACCAGCCTGGCCATCATGGTGAAACCCCATCTTAAAAAAAAAAAAAAAAAAAAAAAAAAAAAATTAGCAGGGCATAGGAATGCATACCTGTAGTCCCAGCTACTTGGGAGACTGAAGTGGGAGGATTACTTGGGCCAAGAAAGTCAAGGCTATAGTCAGCCATGGCTGAGTCACTGCACTCCAGCCTGGGGGACAAAGCAGTATCTAGTCTCAAAAAAACAAAAAGAGGCCAGGCATGGTGGCCTGGAATCCCAACACTTTGAAAGGCCGAGGTGGGTGGATCACCTGAGGTCAGTTCAACCAGGCTGACCAATATAGTGAAAGCCCATCTCTACTGAAAATACAAAAATTAGCAGGGTATGGTGATATGCGCCTGTAGTCCCAGCCACTGGGGAGGCTCAAGCAGAACTGTGTGAACCCAGGAGGTGGAGGTTGCAGTGAGCCCAGATCACACTACAGGCACTCCAGCCTGGGTGACAGAGCAAGACTCTGTCAGGGATGGGGGAAGGGGGGCAAAAAAAAAAAAAAACTCTCATGATCAAGCCACCCAGGGCCATGAAATACGCAAACTAAGCCACAGCCTTAAGCCATCTCACCTGAAATCTGTGTCCTAGAAAGTACCAATTGAGATAATCTACAGAGAGTCTTGAAATAACTGCTTCCAGTTCTAGATTTCACCTCATTATCCTGTGGGTAGTCCTTCCTTATTGCCCAGCTCCACTGACAAAATGGGCCTCTCCTGAGCCTCCTGGATGAACCTGACTTCCATGGTCTCATGGGCCAAGATATGGACTAAGAAAGTTAAATCCAGAGAGAAGACAGGGTCTGGTGAGATCTGAGCAGCATCCTTGCCTGTTCTTCCTGACCAGGGAGAATGACTAGGCAGAACAATTCATATATAAGAAAACTTCGAAGTCAAGATTACTTGGAAGAACCGATGGGAAAAATATTACCTGAGGAAATATTGAAGGAGGAAGAAAAAAAAAAGCAGGGGCATTGGCTTTCTTCACCTTGGTTCTCAATCAGCCCTTCTAAGAGCCCTGCTATTCTGCTTGCTGCTGAGGCCAGGGCTGCAGAGACTGAGCTTCTGCTGCCTTTTTTTTTTTAAGAAAGAGTCTTGTTCTGTTGTCCAGGCTGGAGTGCAATGGCACGATCTCGGCTTACTGCAACCGCTGCCTCCCGGGTTCAGGTGTTTCTCCTGCCTCAGCCTCCCAAGTAGCTGGGATTATAGGCACCCGCAACCATGCCCAGCTTGTCTTTTTTTTTGTATTTTTAGTAGAGATGGGGTTTCGCCATGTTAGCCAGGCTGGTCTCGAACTCCTGAACTCAGGTGATTAGCCCACCTCAACCTCCCAAACTGCTGGAATTACAGGCATGAGCCAACGCGCCCGGCCTGATCTGCTTCTTTAGTCTCTAGAAAGACTGCGGCTCAGAGGAATCTAGGTTTTACATGCCATTTCGCCCCCAAGTCCAAGGGCTTCTCTGGACTGTTCCTTAATTTATCATCTCTCAATCAGAAGTGCTTTTACAAAGGCTGTCAGGATAGTACTCTCTGGTCAAAGATAACCCTTCTCTCAGAACTCGGTAGGGTCTCTGACGGCATGATTAAGGGCAATTTCATAAAGAAACCAGGTTCCTGCCTGTTTATGGGCAGCTCCAGCTTCTGGGAAGTGAGCATGCAAGTGAGGGGAAGCCAGACTTTCTGCAGCTTCCAGCCCTAGTTCTGCCACCCAGACTTCAGAAGGGCCCCACAAAGTCTGAAATCTACATGCCCCACCCCAAGGCCCCTTCCAGCTCAGATTCTTATTTAGCACTAGGCTCAAGAATCTCAGCCCTGAAATCTACCTCCCCCTGCATTACGTCCCACCTTATCATCCCATTCTTATGAAGTCACCCTCTCCTGCGGGGCAATTCTATGCTGCCGCTGGGCCTGGTCACTGATAGAGGAGGGCGTCGGCTGGGCCTACCCGCCAGGGACCGCCTCACCCCATCAGGCCCACATCCTCCAAGAAGACTAGCCAGGGGTAAAGTCTCACGTGGAATACCCTACCGCCTCATATTCCCTGACCCTGTCCTCCCTGCGAGAACTCTAGTATGGGCTCCACAGAAGGAGCAGTAAGGTTTCGTACACACCCGAGGGGCAAACAAGCAGGGGGCGTTCACCTACACCCCGGCCGGACTATGGTCGGGTCCCAAGCCCCGGCTGCGGCAGGCGGGGGCCCTTACCCATGCTGACTCTGAAGCGGGCCGGGTGGTGCTGCCCATCCCCGGATCCTTCGTAGGTGGGTAGCAAGACGTGGGGCTGGGACCTGACGGCTAGCCAGCCTGCAGAGCTTGCGGGCTCGCGCCGGCCGGGCCAGGCCAAATGGGGCGGGGCCCTAAGGCCCCATCCGGATGGTTCCGAATAGAGAAAAACGCCCGGACTTGGCGCAGGCCCGTACACCAGCCACTGGCACGGTACCGCCCAGATAGGCGCCTGGCTGGCTCTCTCTACGTTGCCCCCGGCCGCCGCCTCACAGGACCGGCGGGAGGCGGAGCCGCGCGCGACACATGGCCCGGGCCCCGCGCGGCTTCGGGCCGCCGGGGGGGGAGAGGAGGGGCCGCCCGAGGACTCTAAGCGGAGCCTCCAGGCAGCCCGGAGAGCGGCTCCTGCGGCCCAGCCCCCGCCCCGGCGTGCTAGCCCCGACACTCACCCGAGGGGCTGGCACGATGGCGGCAGCGGCAGCGGCAGCGGCAGCGGCGGCAACCCAGCGCGGTCTGCGACCGACTGTCCCTTCCCCCCTGCCTTCCCTCGCCCGCCCCGCTGCACTCTGGGAGACGCAGTCCCACCGCCCCCCCTTTCCGGCATGAGCCCGCCGAAAGAAAACTACAATTCCCGGTGTGCTATGCGCGGAGGCCCAAACACGGCCCTCAGCGCGGGAGGTGAGGCTAAGCCAGGGAGGGAGGCTGCCGGGGCAAGCCCCTGAGAATTGTGGTCTAGCGGAAGCCTCTGGAACACTGGAGGTTGGCGCCAGGCTAGGGTCAGGGCTCAAGTTGTCGCCTGGTCTCAGCTGGCTCAGCCCCGCCTAAGCCGTGCACCGGGGTGGGTGTTGGCCCCGCCTCCGTGGGAGCCCGGCCCGGCCCAGCCCGGCCCCAAGCTGGCCCAGCTGCCCCTCCCTGGGCCCCTGGGCCGTTTCCGCTCACGAAACCCCCCTCCCTTAGGGCCTATGGCTACCGCTTCTGCTCTTCAGAGGTGTGCGGCCTTAACCAGCTCGGGCGGAACCCATAGCTCTTGCAGTCCCAACATTCGTACGCGTGCCCCTGCGCCAGTCGTGTCCAAAGCTGGTTTCGAGCAGGCTAGGCTTTTCTTGGACCGAAGACTCAGATGTCCCTCAGGTGGTGCTTGGCTGGAGAAAAGGTTACTCTCAAACTTCTACAGTCAGGGGTCCCCAAAACATTCTGTAAATTTTTTTTTGCAGCAGGCAGACCAGCTAAGTGTTTCATTTTTATTAATAAAGAGAAATAACTGAAGCCGGGCGCGGTGGCTTACGCCTGTAATCCTAGCACTTTGGGAGGCTGAGGTGGGTGGATCACCTGAGGTCAGGAGTTCAAGACCAGCCTGGCCATCATGGTGAAACCTCATCTTTAAAAAAAAAAAAAAAAGAAATAACTGACCCAAAGTTTTCCTGTGATTTAAGTGACCAGACTGTAAATAGTTCTCTTCCTACCCATTGCCCTTTCCTTTCAACGGCCATTTCATTGTTTCCTTGGTAACACAAACATTTGTGGTAAGGCCCGTCTCTAGGTCAGGCTTGTGCTTGGCAGAGATCTGCAGCCAACCTTGGGTATCACAGGTAATGGAAATGGCTACAAGGCCTCTCCAGGCAACTCCTAGCCTTCCCTCCTGGCTGGAGATCTTTCAGTACTCCTGTTCTTCCAGAAGAGTTTTGCACCTTTACCCACCTCCGGGCCTCCCCTCCAAGGGATGGCTGGTAAGACTGGACCACGCTTGTTTTTTAAATCTCAGGTCTGTCAACACTACATTTTGCCTGACTAGATGCTTATTACTCAGCTAGTGAGAACTCTGCATTGCCTAGCTTGTACATCTGCATCTGGGACCCACCATGCTCTGTGAACTGTCTTCTCCCTAAGAAATCAAAACACTGCCCATAACCTCCAGACACCAGGAAGGGTCCAGGGAGTACTGCTGAGAGGCTCAAGAGAGCCAACAGAGAAAGACCAGAAGTCCCTTCAATAAACAGGAGTTCAAGGATACACTGAAGAGCATGGCTAGAGCCTGCAAAAGGCCTCGGTCCATGGAAGGAAACCAGGAAGATGTGCGAGTGGCCCAATAAGAGCAACAAAGGGCACTGCTGTGCTTCCACCACCTGATTAGCAGCCAGAGCTAACCCTAAGAAGGCAGAGATCCAGTCCATCCCCCAACCAGGTACCCGTACAACCTATGTTTCACCCCTTCTTCCCCACCAGACTTGTTTCCCAACTCAGTGCTAAGGGACTAGAAGGAAAACAGAGACTTGAGTTTTAGGAACATCCCAGCACATTCCCACAGGCAAGTCCCCAGGCAGATGGCTTTGTCCTAAGTAACAAAGAGAAGGGAGTCCTACTTTATGGGCTCCGAAGTCTCCATTTGTGCCCTGCTACCCACATTTAAAGGCATTCACTTTTAGACATTGGCTTTGAGCTGAATTACTTGGAGATATAGACAAAAAAAAGTCATCCTTGCCCCTTCAATATCCAATCTAAAAGAAAATGAGTCAAGGGATCACACCTCCGAACTCCTTAATGCCATCTGTGGATACAGATCTGTCACACTGAAGATGTACCAAGGCCAAGGTATCTATACAAGATTTTTTGTGACTGAAGCAGCCCTGGCTAGCCCCAGCTGTGGTCTCACTGGTTCAGAGAGTAACTACATGCACGTGCATACCAAAGGCTGTGCTAAACCTAAGGGATGTCATGGTGAGCAAAATTCAATCCCAGCTGAGAATTCAAAACCCTCAGAGGTGAACAGTCACAATATAGCTTAGTTGCCTGTTGCTCCATCTTGTTGAAAGGACACAGGAAGAATAACCCATGGACAAACTGGGCCCATTTGGTGCAGTTTCCAAACACTTTAGGGTGAGCTGAGCCAGGAACTCTTCAGGACTTTATAAGGCCAGGATCCATGTGCTTAGGACCCATTTTTGGAAAAATCTAGTCATTGAAGCATCTCTACTTTCACGATCAGCCTGGTCTTTCAAATAAGCTGAGGCCTATTTCTCCATGTTTCAAGGACATTTAGCTATGTTTTTCTAAAAATAAAATGGCGAGACCCAAATAAAAACCTTACTTTTTGTTTAATTTGTTTTGCCAAACAAACACAGTGAAAACTTTAGTCTGACTAATTGTACAGAAAATAGAATTTGTAACCAGTAGCAAACAAAACAGGATAAACCTAAGTCCCTGGCAAGCTGGACCTCCATCAGCAGGTCACCCAGATCCCCTTGTAAATGGCCTCCTGGGGAAAGAAGTCCTAGGAGGCAGAGGCACAGATTTACCAGTCCCCATCAGAATCACAGGCTGTACCTGGGAAGGAAAAGCATGAAAAGGAGAAGTGATGTTACTTGAATCTCTTATCATTACCCACATTAGAGTTGTCTGACTGCCGACCAACCTTAAAGTATGGTTTTCCCAAACCCATAGTTTTTGGACATCCCACCTGCATCCCTAGAGGGTAAGTTTCAAGTTCAGTGGTTTTGAAGCCTCTGCTTAACCAGAATCTGCAACAATAACTGAGGAGGAAGGGTAGACAAAGTCATAATTGCTGGTGTCACCAGGGCAGAGTCTAAGGCCCCAGCTTCCACTTCAGGAGGAAACAACTGAGGGTGCCAGGTCACCAGCAAGAGTCCAGTTGCCTTAAGCCTCAGTACTGTCGACCAGTGCCCCAGGAGTATAGAGGAGTTCAACAGTGGCCTGCGGTCCTCTGGGCTGGATGGGGTCTGGGAGTCCAACAGGCCGCCAGGGCACCAGTTCACATTCCGTGCTTCTTGCGGATGACAGCCATGGCAAGCAGCCGATCCTTCTCGCGCAGTTCTTCTCGCAGCTTGGCCTCGGTGAGACGCAGGTGGCGAATGTTGCCTTTCATCTCTTTCATCTTCACTTCCATCAGCGCCAGGATGTCCCGCTGCTCATTCAGCTTGCGCAGGAGCTCCTCCTCCGTGGTTCCTGACGACAAGGAGTACGAATGGTCGGAGCCAGTATCAGGGAAGCCCTCTTCCCCTACCACCACCAACTGGGGGCCTATAGGGCATTCGGCAGCCTCCAGCCCTGCAGTAGCAGCCTGTAGCTCAGAGGCGGCGGCCGCAGCGGCTGCGCCCTCTGCGGCTGCAAACTCCACTTGCACTGTAAGGTCGATGGGCTTCACGTCTTCTCCAGTGGGAGTGATGGGCGCCGGCGGCACGGATCCCGGAGCCTGACTGCTGTCTACAGCGGCCTGGAGGGTGAGAAGCACGGCTGCGGAAGCAGACACCAGGTTCGGCTGCAGCTGGGCAGTGGAGGCAGAGGGTGACGATGACGACTGCTGCTGCTGCTGCTGCTGCTGCTGCTGCTGCTGTTGCTGTTGCTGCTGCTGCTGCTGCTGCCTGCGGCGGGCGGCCGCAGCCCCAGCGGGTCTGCGCGCTACTTTGCGCTCATTAACGCCGCGCAGCGGGAAGATGGTGGGGACGCGTACCGTGTAGGTCTTGCGGCCGCCCTGGAAGTGAACGCTGCAGAGACGGTGGCCTGTGGTGGGCTGGAAGGTGGAGAAGCACCCACTGACGCCGGCACGCGACACGTTCTTGAGCCAGAGGCGCCGCAACTCAGCGTCCTTTGGAAACGTGTAGAAGTGCAGCGCCTTGTCCCGGTGCGAGTTGTTGTAGCAGCCTGGCACGCAGCACGTAAAGCCAGGCATGGCTGCGCCGCGAGGCCCGGCCCGGCCCACCGGCCTCCTGCGCCCTTCGACGGCCCAGTGGCTCCGCCGCCGCCCGCCCCTCGACGGGCGGCGCCGCGTGAGGCTTTGGGTAGTATTCCACCACTGCCGCTCGACGCAACCGGCCCGCCCGGCGCCCCGTGCCCAGAATACGCTTCCTGCAGGCCCGCGCCGCGGCGCCCGCCTGGCTGCTCGCCTGCGCTCGAGAGTCGGCCCTGGGTACGCCGCGAAGGGCCGCCTGAGAAAGAGACTACGCCCCCCACAATGCACCGTGCCAGGAGCCGCTCACTTCCGGGGCGGGTGTATGTGGATTCCGGCCGCCTTTCAGGACACTGCGATAGCCTCCGAAGAGCAGATTCTTTCTTCAACTCGGCTTGTCCCCGGCGGCGGGCGAG
This sequence comes from Plecturocebus donacophilus, assembly GCA_004027715.1. Lineage (NCBI taxonomy): Eukaryota > Metazoa > Chordata > Mammalia > Primates > Pitheciidae > Plecturocebus > Plecturocebus donacophilus. Next base: position 29,262 of record PVKP010010043.1, read on the forward strand.
AGAAGCGTATTAGGTTGGAACGCTGTCGCCTGGACTGCTCCTCACAAGGACCTGAATCCTGATAGGGGCGTGGAGCGAGGCGGTACGCACCTTGCTAGTGCGCAAGCGCCGTGGGTATCTACGGAGACTACCAATCCCGTGATGACTCGCGCTGAACTGGGTAATTGCGGTCCGGAGCGCCGCCTAAGGGAAAGGTCGAGTTACTGCGAACCAGACTTCGGGCGAGGTGGTGCTGTTTGCCAGAAACAGCCCCCCAGTCCCGAACGCCTTTTGAGTCGACGGCATTACTGCAGCAGAGGGAGAGGAAACCTGGGCCTCGGCGCCCCGAAAGGCCTCAGGAGCTCTTTTCTTTGCGTTGGGGACTCTCTCCTGAGTCAGCTGCTACCTGTGTTTACTCACTTACTCACCTAAAGAAAGTCACCAGTAGACGCCTACTATGTGGCTGACACAGTGCGAGGAGTTTCCGGGAGCCAGACTGACTGGACTCCTCTCTTGGAGCCCAACTACATAGAAAGATGAGGGTCTGTCTTTTGTATAACAGATGTGAATGCACGCAAATGGATCACAGAACGTAAACGCTCCAAAGGAATGAACAGGAGATCAGAGAAATACGGGGGCGGGGGGCCAGGAATAAAAATTGACCGAAACCTTGGGTAGAGAGAAGTAGCCAGTTCTTGTCCCGGGAACCAGTCTAAGGCCACATGGCAGAAAAGAGCTAGGCTCCGCCCTTAAAGAGCCTGGAAGGGGTGGCACTGGTAGACCAAGTGTAGGAAAATACCAAATTGGGACAAGTTAAGGATTTAGGGTTTTATTCTGCAGGCCACTGAAAGCCGTTAAAGGATTTTACGCGAAAGGATTTGCATTGTAACAAGACACCTCCCCCCTACTTCAACTTCTTTGGGGGAGAATGTTTTAAAGAACAAGAAAGGTTGTGGAAAGCCGGGAGGAGCCAGGCAGTTTTTCCAGGGGAATTACCTGCAAACTAGCCCTCCTTTGCCGAGTTCCCCCTTCTCCCAATTTTTTTTTTAACTTTTATTTTAGGTACGGGGGTACTCGTGTCATCGCAGTATGTTGTACAGATTATTTCATCACTCAGATATTAAGCCCAGTACCCAATAGTTACCTTTTCTGCTTCTCTCCCTCCTCCCACCCGCTTCCCTCCAGTAGACCCCAGTATCTGTTGATCCCTTCTTTGTGTTTATGAGTTCTGATCATTTAACTCACACTTATAAGTGAGAATATGCAGTATTTGGTTTTCTGTTCCTGCATTAGTTTGTTAAGGATAATGGCCTCCAGCCCCATCCATATTCCCGCAAAAGACATGATCTCTATCTCCGTCTTCCAATTTTTTTTGTCCTGCCTTACCCTTTCACCTAACTCTCACTCCTCATTTTTTCTCTCCTGATAGCAGATCACAGGCAGGAAATGGAAACCTAATACACATTATTTCTAATTACAGTATTTGACATAAAAACAAAATAGGCAGTGCTTGGTGGCTCGGGCCTGTAATCCCAGCACTTTGGGAGGCCAAGGCAGATGGATTACTTGAGGTCAGGAGTTCGAGACCAACCTGGCTGACACTATGAAACCCTGTTTCTACTAAAAATACAAAACTTAGCTGGGCATGGTGGCATATGCCACCATGTAATCCCAGCTACTCTGGAGGCTGTGGCAGAAGAATCACTCGAATCCTGGAGGCAGAGGTTGCAGTGAGCTGAGATCGTGCCACTGCACTCTAGCCTGGGTGACAGAGTGAGACTCTGTTTCAAAAAATAATAATAAATTAAAAAAAAAAAAAGGCTATACTTGGTGGATGATGCCTGTAATCTCAGCACTTTAAGAGGCTGAGGCAGGAGGATCACTTAAGCCCAGGAGTTCAAGACCAGCCTGGGAACTATAGTGAGACACACCCTCCATCAACAAAAATTAGCCAGGCATGGTGGCATGTAACTTCAGTTCCAGTTACTAGAGAGGCAGATGTAGGAGAGAATGGCTTGAGCCCAAGAGGTCCAGCCTGTAGTGAGCCACTGCACTCCATCCTGGGCTAGAGAGCAAGAGCCTGTCTCTTTTTTTTTTTTTTTAAGAGACAGGGTGTGGCCAGGCGCCTGTAATCCCAGCACTTTGGGTGACCAAAGCGGGCGGATCACAAGGTCAGGAGTTTGAGACCAGACTAGCCAATGTAGTGAAACACTTGTCTCTACTAAAAATATAAAAATTAGCTGGGCATGGTGGTGCACACCTGTAATCCCAGCTACTCAGGGGGCTGAGGCAGGAGAATCACTTGAACCCAGGAGGCAGAGGTTGCAGTGAGCCGAGATCACACCACTGCACTCCAGCCTGGGCAACAGAGTGAGACTTCGTCTCAAAAAAAAAAAAAAAAAAAAAGAGAGAGAGAGAGAGAGAGAGAAATGGTGGCTCACACCTATAATCCCAGCACTTTAGGAGGCGAAGGAGGGCGGAACACCTGAGGCCCTGAGTTCCAGACCAGCCTGGCCAACATGGCAAAACCCCATCTCTACTAAAGATACAAAATTAACCCGGCATGGTGGTGTGTGCCTTGTAGTCCCAGCTACTCCAGAGGCTGAGGGAGGAGAATTGCTTGAACTTGGGAGGCAGAGGTTGCAGTGAACCAGGATCATGCCACTGCACTCCAGCCTGGGTGACAAAGCAAGACTCTGTCTCAAAAAAAAAAAAAAAAAAAATAGGGCGGGCACAGTGGCTCAGGCCTGTAATCCCAGCACTTTGGGAGGCCAAGGTGGGCAGATGACAAGGTTAGGAGTTTGAGTGAAACCCTGTCTCTACTAAAAATACAAAAATTAGCTGCATGTGGTGGCCCATGCCTGTAATCCCAGCTACTCCTAAAATGAGGCAGGAGAATCGCTTGAACCTGGGAGGTAGAGTTGCAGTGAGCTGAGATCATGCCACTTCACTCTAGCCTGGGTGACAGAGTAAGAGACTGTCTCAAAAATACATAAATTAAAAATAAATAAGTAAATGAAAAGAGAGTAATATAAGACAATAGAGAAAAAGAACTTTTCTTAATTCCAGCACCCAAACAACACTATTGCATTTCAGTTTCAACCCAATGTGATCCTTGGTTATTTGTGTAGGTTTCACTGACCTGTAACAGAAGAAAGTCCCATTCCTTAGCTGAAGGAGTTCAAGCTGAGGTCCACAGCTTGAACCCCTTCAAATCGAGAAATGCACTCTGTACTGTGTGTAGCCCTAGTAAAAGATATGCATTCATTTGGGTGAATCATTTATACAACAGTATAAACATAAACACACATATTACACGTTTGTTTATTTACTTGTTTATTTATTTTGAGACAGAGTTTCACTCTTGTTGCCCAGGCTGGAGTGCAGTGGTGCGATCTCAGCTCACTGCAGTCTCCACCTCCTGGGTTCAAGAGATTCTCCTGCCTCAGCCTCCCAAGTAGCTGGGATTAAAGGCACCCGCCATCATGCCCAGCAAATTTTTGTTGTTGTTGTTGTTGTTGTTGTTGTTGAGACGGAGTCTTGCTCTGTTGTCCAGGCCGGGGTGCAGTGGTGCGATCTTGGCTCACTGTAACCTCCAGTTCCTGAGTTCAAGCGATTCTCCTGCCTCAACCTCCTGAGTAGCTGGGATAACAGGCAGGCACCACCACACTCAGCTAATTTTTGTATTTTTAGTAGAGATGGGATTTCATTTCACCATGTTGCTCAGGCTGGTTTCGAACTCCTTACCTTGTGATCCGCCTGCCTCAGCCTCCCAGAGTGCTGAGATTACAGGCGCAAGCTACCAAGCTCAGTCTATTCATTTTTTTTTTTTTTTGAGATGATGTCTTGCTCTGTTGCCTAGGCTGGAGTGCAATGATGCAATCTCTTCTCACTGCAACCCAAGAATTGTTCAAATCATTCTCCTGCCTGAGCCTCCCAAGTAACTGGGATTATAGGTGCCTGCCATCACGTCCAGCTAATTTTTGTATTTTTAGTAGAGATGGGGTTTCACCATGTTGGCCAGGCTGGTCTCAAACCCCTGACCTCAGGTGATCCACCCACCTTGGCCTCCCAAAGTGCTGGGATTACAGGCGTGAGCCATTGCATCTGGCTCATATTACATGTTTAAATTTTTTTTTCTTTTTTTTTTTTTTGAGATGGAGTTTCACTCTTATTGCTTAGGCTGGAGTGCAGTGGCACAATCTCAGCTCACCCCAACCTCCACCTCTCAGGTTCAAGCAATTCTTCTGCCTCAGCCTCCCAAGTACAGGCATATGCTACCGCCACCATGCCCACGCCAGGCTAATTTTTGTGTTTTTAGTAGCAACAGGGTTTCTCCATGTTGGTCAGGCTGGTCTCGAACTCCCAACTTCAGGTGATCTGCCCGCCTCAGCCTCCCAAAGTGCCTGGATTACAGGCGTGAGCCACTGCACCCGGCCATGTTTAAATTTTTATAGAATATGTGCAGTAGAGATAAAATTCAGCAGAAAATCATTGTAACTGCTACAGTTCAAACTCTACCTGTCTCAGGATTCACCTTGCTCACCAAAAATGGTGAGCAGTCAAGTTTTTTCTTTTTCCTTTTTTTTCTTGCTCACGTACCAGTGCAATGTTTATATAATTTCTTTATGCACAGAACATTGAAAATGATGCAATAAAACTTTAATTTCCAGTACATAAAATCACCTGTCATCTACAGTTAATCTTCTTACTCAAAGCATATCTGGAATGTATGTCTTTCTCCCCACCTCCACTGCCCAGCTCACTCTGTCTTAATCACCCCTGGAGAAAGGCAAGAACCTTATCACATGTCTCCCTGCTTCCAATCTTGCCTCTCCTGCAATCTGTTCTTCACATGGCTGCCAAAGAAGATCTGATGATGTCATACCTCTGCTTAGATCCTTCCAGTGGCTTTCTATTCCATTTAGAATAATGTCCAGACTCTTTCTCAGAGCCTGCAAGACCCCACATTAGTCTAGCCCTTGCCATTCTCTTTCACTCCTCCCTACCTCCCTTCATCCCAAGATTTTTTTAAAAAACAAGTAATTATAATGTTTAATTATGTGAACAAACAGAATACTTCTGTACAAAGACTGAAGCTCATGTTTGAAATTTTTTTGAAACATGTTTGACCAGCCTGGGCAACATAGCGAATCCCCCGTCTGTACAAAAAATACAAAAATTACCTAGGCATGGTGGCTCACTCCAGTAATCCCAGCTACTCAGGAGGCTGAGGTGGGAGGATTGCTAGAGTACAGAAGGTTGAGATCTGCAGTGAGCCGTGATCCCACCATTGCACTGCAGCCTGGGTGACAGAGCTAGATCCTGTCTCAAAAAGAAAAAAAAAAAAAGAAAGATGTTTGTTTTTTTTCCATATTATTCAGTAGTTTAAGGTTTTACTAGTAAATGAATAAATAATTGAAAACTGCATTTAGGTAGTAAGCATGGAAATATTTCTGCAAAAGGCTAGCAAATTAAGTCAGATAACACAGATCAGAGCTAAATGACAAGGAATATTTATATGCTTTTTTTCTACAGCTCTCTTATTTTAAATAGCAAGAATCTAATATTTTCTTTGCTTAATTTTTTGTTCTTTGAGATGGAGTCTTGCTCTGTTGCAAGTTGCTCTTCAACCTCTGTTGCTCTGTTGCTCTTCAACCTCTTCCTCCCAGGGTTCAAGCAATTCTCCTGCTTCAGCTTCCAGAGTAGCTGGCATTACAGTTGTGTGCTACCACACCCAGTTAATTTATGTGTTTTGGGTAGAGACCAGGTTTTACCATGTTGGCCAGACTGGTCTTGAACTCCTGACTTCAAGTGATCTGCCCGCCTCACCCTGCCAAAGTGCTGAGATTACAGGTATGAGCTACCATGCCTGGCAATAAAAGCATTTTTCAAAGATTTGCATGGTCGGGTAATCCTAGCACTTTGAGAGGCTGAGGCAGGCAGATCACAAGGCCAGGAGTTCTAGACCAGGCTGATCAACATGGCGAAACCTCGTTCCTACTAAAAATACAAAAAGTTAGCTGGGCGTGGTGGCCCGGGCCTGTAATCCCAACTACTCAGGAGGCTGAGGCAGGAGAATCACTTGAACCCGGAAGAGGAAGGTTTCACTGAGCCCAGATCATGCCACTACACTCCAGCCTGGGCAACAGACTGTGTCAAAAAAAAAAAAAAAAAAGCATTTATTATTTTTTGAGACAGGATCTCTCTCTGTCGCCCAGGCTGGAGTTCGATCACCGCTTACTGCAGTCTTGAACTCCTGGGCTCAAGTGATCCTCCTCTCTCAGCCTCCTGAGCAGCTGGGACTACAGGTGCACACCACCATGCCTGTCTAATTTTTTGTACAGACGGCATGGGGAGCGGAGGGTGTCTCACTATGTTGCCCAGGCTGCTATGGGACTCCTGAGCTCAAGTGATCCTCCCACCTCAGTGTCCTAAAGCATTGGAATTACAGGCATGAGCCACTGCTTAGCCTGCAAATGCAAATCTAACCATATCATATGTAGGATAAAATTCTTTTTTCTGGCCCAAGCGTCTTTCTTCATCTTCAGAGAGAGAGACGGAAATCAGATAGCCTTCTACTAATATCAATTGCTAGTTACCAATGCCCTGGGTTATCGTGTGTTAGACTCTGAATTAAACATTAACTCCTTGAATCATTACAAGCTCCTTATTAGGTGGGTATCAACCTCAATTTACAGATGAATAAGCCAAGATTTGGGCTGCTTGCATTACATAAACCTAGGCTTACCCCTAGAGAGGCTGCCTCCAAAGCAGCCGGAGTTTGCAACCACTGTCCACGCTGCGAGCTGCGATAGGGCGAGAACTACAATTCCCGTGGGGCTGTGCGGCAGCATCGCGATAGTTACCTTAAATGTGGCGGCGGGAAGGTGGCCCTAGCAGCTGACTGGGCGGTTAGGAGAGCCCTGGGCCCAGACGATGGCTGACCACAAACCTGACAGCGACTCTACGCCTCGTACGCTGCTGCGTCGCGTGCTGGATACAGCGGACCTACGCACCCCGCGGCGACCCCGGAGTGCTTGGGCCGGGTATGTGAGGGGGCGGCCCGAGTACTTGAGCAAATAGAGGGACTGGGGAGTGGAGTCTGGGTGGGACCCAGCGCAGACTCTATTCGAAGAGGGAAACTGAGTCTCAGAGAGGAGGAGGGCCCGGGACTCTGAAAACTGGCTCTATTGTTCTAGCCGGCTGTGCCCTCGCCCCCGGGCTCCAGGCAGCCAGGCCTCGGAACCACAGAGCCAGACTGATTCCGAGTCTTTGGGGCTCAACCTCTGGAGATTGATAGGCGCTCAGAATCCGACCTTCTGCTGTGGTCTCTAAGCTACTTTCCAAACCAGCCAGGGTGTACATTTGCCCTGAATTTCTGCCTCCCAAGGGTTCCCATTGTTCCTGCACATTGTCTTACTGTCCCTGCAGCTCCCAGCTGGGAAATGGGAAAGGAACTAGAGGGCAGCCTAGGCAGAAGTTGGGAGGCAGCTACTGGAAGGTGCTTTGCTAAGGAGCAGGTAATTTGGCCTGACTCAGTGGGAGTGGCGGTGGGTGAGGGCTGTGGTGAGCTTATGGTGCAAAGGATACATATGTTGACATCTGCCAGACTGGGACAGTGCAGTTCCTTTATAGGGAATGAGAAGCCATTCATTATAGTTTTGTGTGTGTGTGTGTGTGTTTGTTTTGTTTTGTTGTGTTTTGAGACAGAGTCTCACTCCATCACCAGGCGCCAGGCTGGAGTGCAGTGGCGCGACCTCGGCTCACTGCAACCTCCACCTCCCGGGTTCAAACAATTCTCCTGCCTCAGCCTCCCGAGTAGCTGGGACTACAGGCGCATGCCACCACGCCCAGCTAATTTTTTTGTATTTTTAGTAGAGACGGGGGTTTCACCATGTTGGCCAGGATGGTCTCGATCTCTTGACCTCGTGATCTGACCGCCTTGGCCTCTCAAAGTGCTGGGATTACAGGCGTGAGCCACCACACCCTGCTCATTATAGTTTTTACACCCATGAGGTGGGAGCTGTGCCCTGAGAACACTTATGTGACTCTGGAATCTGAGACAGACTGGAACGGAGAGACTAAGGCAGCTGGGGTACCAATTTTTTTTTTTCTTTTTCTTTTTCTATTTCTTTTTTTTTTTCGAGACCTTTGAGATGGAGCCTCGCTCTTTCGCCAGGCTGGAGTGCAGTGGCCCAATCTTGGCTCACTGCAACCTCTGCCTCCTGGGTTCAAGCAATTCTCTGCCTCAGCTTCCCGAGTAGCTGGGATTACAGGCACCTGCCACCATGCCTGGCTAATTTTTGTATTTTTAGTAGAAACGGGGTTTCACTATCTTGGCCAGGCTGGTCTTGAACTCCTGACCTCAGGTGATCCACCACCCGCCTCAGCCTCCCAAAGAGCTGGGATTACAGGTGTGAGCCACCGCTCCTGGCCCCAAGGTGTTAAAAGATTTTTTTTTTTTTTTTTTTTGAGACGGAGTCTTGCTCTGTTGCCCAGGCTGGAGTGCAGTGGTGTACTGTTGGCTCACTGCAACCTCCACCTCCTGTGTTCAAGCAGTTCTCCTGCGTTAGCCTCCCAAGTAGCTGGGATTACAGGTGCCCACCACAATGCCTGGCTAATTTTTGTATTTTTAAGTAGAGACGGGGTTTCACCATGTTGATCAAGCTGGTCTCGAACCCCTGACCTCGTGATCCGCCTGCCTCAGCTTCCCAAAATACTAGATTACAGGCATGAGCCACCATGCCTGGCTAAAAGATTCTAAAATACTTTAATATCCTTCATGAATTGTCATTTTCATGTCTGGGATGAATGCTCTTCCAATTGCTCCTCTTGTCTGTGTGGCTAACTCCTACTTATCCTATGTGATTCTGCTGAAGTTCCGAAGCCTTTCCCAGCCCCTCCTGGCTTGTTCACTCATATTCCTTCTCTCTTCCCATACCCTAGGGGTCTTTGTTTACACTGCTGTCGACATAGGGCTGGGAACAGGGGTGATGGTAGGGGCAAGTGGTTTCTGGGTCCCTAGCCCTGAGGGAAAAAGGCTTCAGACCAAGACCCCTGATGAAAGCATGTCTCTGTATCCTCTATCCCTCCTTAATGTAATTCTCAGTGCCTCTGGTCTTTACGCAGTGCCCAGAGAAGAACCCTGCTTGAAACAGCGTCTTCCAGGAGGTTGAGCAGCCAAACAAAGATGACAACCAGAAGGCATTCCCATGGAGCCAGGGTGAGTACGCAGCCCACTGACCCCAAAGGGCCCTGGCTGCCTTGGGGAGGGGGGGGTTGAGGTCTAGCTCTGCTCTGGAGCCCACCTTGAGGAAATCTCAAGGCAAATGGACAGACTGCTTGCTTGGTGCTTTTGCCGATAGTCTATTAGCGGATCAGCGTATTTTCAAGCCAGTGGGCACCTGGAGGAACAGACACCTCGGACCCTGCTGAAGAACATCCTAATAACTGGTGAGTGAGCACTGGCCTGCCGGTCAGAGTTAGGCACCAGTCTAATACCAGTCTTGTGGTATGTTTCATTTAGGGTGGCCTGTTCTGTCAGCCCCACCCTCTCCTTCGTGTTTCTGCAGCCCCAGAATCTTCCATCCTGATGCCCAAGTCAGTAGTGAAGCCAGTGCCAGCACCACAGGTGGTCCAGCCCTCCAGACGAGAAAGCAGTCTTGGCAGGTACACAGAACTCTCCAACCTTGCACTATGTTATGGGCAGCTTAGTCAGGGAGTTTCTTGGGGGTTGCAAAAGCCAGAATTGGGCTCCCTGGCCTGCCTGAGGTAAGCTCCATTCTTATAGCCTGGAGCTGCAACTTCCTGAGCTTGAGCCCCCAAAGACCCTGGGTCCAGGCCTGCTGGCCCCTGGCAGGAGGAAACAGAGGCTGAGACTGTCGATGTTTCAGCAGGGAGTGGACCAGGGGCTGCCTCTCTCCCAAGGTAAGGCCCTGGACCACTTTTGCTACCCTCTCCCTCCTGTCTTCTGGAGAGGCTAAGGAGGCCTGAGAGAGGGCTCTCACAGGCCTGAATCATTTATCATGGTTTTCTTCTTTTACATTCTCTTGCCGGGTCACCGACAGAGCCTCAAAGGAATGCTGATGCCTCATCCCTCACCAGGTGCTGTTCTGGGTATTTCCTGTTCTGGGGGTGGGTGGAGGAGAGGCTTGGGGAGGGAGGTGCTGCCTGGAAATCTGGCCACACTACTCTGCCAGTTTTAGCCACACGGCATGTTGGCTCTGTTCTAAGAGATGAGAACCCCAGGGCAGATGGGGGAATCTCTGGGCAAACTGGGTCTCAGGTACCTGACTTTCCTTTGTGCCTTCTCCCTCTTACCAGCTCCCTCAACCTGACCTTTGCCACACCTCTTCAGCCACAGTCAGTGCAGAGGCCTGGCTTGGCCCGCAGACCTCCCACTCGTCGAGCTGTAGATGTGGGTGCCTTTTTGCAGGATCTGCGAGATACTTCCTTGGCTCCTCCAAGTAAGGTTGAGATTTCCCCTGCTGGTCTTTGGGGAAGGCTCCCCCTTGCTATGACAGATAGGAGATGCTGCTCAATCAGGGTTGTGCCCCTTTTGGTGGAGTCAAGGACAGTGAGCGAGTCTGGTCAGTGGGTCTAGAAGGGATTTCTGCTTTCTTTCTGCGAGGGGCCCCTTGCCTTGGTGGGGCCCAGTCTTGGTCCCCCAGCATCTCCCAGGGACCCATATCCTCAAGCTGTAGAGCTGGAGGTTGGAAAGGGGTGTGGTGTGGTGGCCAAAACTTGTTGAAAGGGGCCAGGTTTCAGGATCAGCTGGCCAATTCAAGATGGCCTCATTGCAGAAAACAAGTTCACCAGGGTAAGAAGAGGGTTTGGGCAGAAGGAACAGAGTGAGCAGCGAAGAGGTTTTTTGAGTGGGCAGCTGGTGGGCAGGCAGCTGTGGGGGCCTGGGAATGCCAGGCAGAGGAACAGGAAGGTGGGCAAGGAGGGCTGTGGGACATAAGGCCTTGTGTGCTAGGTCGTCTTCTTTTTCTGAAGGCCACTCAGGGTGGACCCATGGGGCCCACTGTCCAGGCCCTGGCAACACAGAGTAGCAGCAGGGCCTGGAATAGGCTGAGAGCCAGCTGGCCCCTGATCTCCAGGTGACAGCCTCAGAACCTGTTACTACTCTGCCCACAGACATTGTGTTGGAGGACACCCAGCCCTTCTCTCAGCCCACAGTTGGCTGCTCCCCTTGTGTGTATCACTCCCTGCCCTGCATGCCTCACACTGGGGCTGAAGACACTGAGCCGGCTGCCGGTTGCAAGACACGGAGCAGTGGGCCTAGAATGCAGACCAACGGTGAGTATGTGGCGCCTGTGGCCTGGAGCCAAGCTTAGCTTGGGTGAGAGTTGACAATGTTGGTTTTCCATCCTCAAGCCCCTGTATGCCCCTAGAAACCCCTGGCTGTGGCTGCCTCCTCCATCCAAGAGCAGAGTCCATGTTGGGCCAGGAACCTCCAGATCCATGTTCTGCTGCTGCCTCTGGCTTTGTCTTTCTTCAGTGGGCAGGGCTGTGTCTGCTGGTCCGTCTTTACCCTTCTCTGAGCTATGTAGCCTTGGCCTACTGCATCTCCAGTCTGTATTCTCTCCCCTTCACTCAGGCCCTGAGAAACCAGCCCAATTTCTGGCAGGAGAGGCAGAGGAGGTCGATGCCTTTGCTCTGGATTTCCTGAGCACTAGCAGTGGTGTTTCTGGAGAATATGGAGTAGAACCCTTACAGGATGGAGTTGAAGAGGCAGAGAAAAGGATGGAAGAAGAAGGCATGAGTGTGAGTGAAATGGAGGCAACAGGAGCACAAGGACCCAGCAGGGCAGAAGAGCCCAAGGGACACACAGAGGTGACAGAAGCAGAGGAATCCCAGGGGACTGCTGAGGGACCAGGAGCATCTTCAGGGGATGAGGATGCCTCTGACAGGACAGGTAAGAGGCCCAGTGCAGGGGGTGGCTGGTGACAGCTGTGTTCAGGCCCCAGCACACAGAAGGGCGTTGCCTGGGTTGTGTTTCAAGACACTTGTGGTGGTAGGGGGCAAGGGAGACTCTGAGAGGCATCTGCTTGGCTGGAGCTAGGTGGGGCCCACCAGCAACAGGACAGAAATATTGTGACTGTGCTAGCCTGGGTAAGATGGTCGGCCTGGGAGCCCTGTGACCCCACCCTTCTTCCTCTGCAGCAAGTCCAGAGTTGGTCTCCAGCACCCCTGAGTCTCTCCAGGCTAGGCGACATCATCAGTTTCTTGAGCCAGCCCCACCACCTCGTGCTGCAGTGTAAGATCCCACAACCCCATTCCTCCTGGGCCTCTTGGGAAGTGGGCATTGGGTATACCATGTACAAAGGGTCCTCCCCCTTCCCATGTGTATGTAGATGATTACCCAGCAGTGCAGCCTGACCTGGGCTGGGGAGGGCTCACCGAGAGCACCCCTGCCATCCTAGTGCCTGCCTCCAAGGCTTAGAGGAGACTGGGTGAGGGGAAAGTATGTGGTTGGTTTGTAGTCAGAGAAGGCTTCCTGGAGAAGAATTAGCAGAATCAGGACAGGCAGCCATAGAGTGAGGGGAGAGACTGTCCATTCTGAGGTCTGGGGTCATGGGCCCAAGCAGGTACCAATATAGATAATAAGCCTGAGCTAGGAGGTCAAGTCGACTGTGGAGGAACAAAGCCCCAGGCAAAGACTGGCCTCTGTGTGGCCCCCTGACATGACTGCCCCTCAGCAGGTGGTCAGGGCTGCTGGTCCAGGCTGTCCAAGAGTCACATGGTCTCCAGCCTCAGCAGGAGCCAGCAAGAGTTGCCCTTGAATAGGGGCTTCCTGAGGCAGTAGTTCAGCCCCTTTGTCTACTCCTGTCCTCAGCTTATCTTCAGAACCTGCGGAGCCTCTGTTGGTCAGGCGTCCCCCTAGGCCCAGGACCACCGGCCCCAGACCCCAGCAAGATCCCCACAAGGCTGGACTGAGCCACTACATCAAACTCTTTAGCTTCTATGCCAAGATGCCCATGGAGAGGAAGGCTCTTGAGATGGTAGAGAAGTGGTGAGTCCTGGGGATGTGGTGTAGGGAAAGGAACTCCTTGGGTCATGATCAGACTGTTCAGCCTGCTCTATCCTCACCTTCTTGGCAGCCTAGATAAATATTTCCAGCATCTTTGTGATGACCTGGAGGTATTTGCTGCTCATGCTGGCCGCAAGACTGTGAAGCCAGAGGATGTCGAGCTGCTGATGCGGCGGTGAGAGGGTGGAAGGCGGGTGGGGGAGTTGTTGGCTAGGGGAGTGCTGGTGCTGATTCTGCCCGTGCTTTCTCCTCCTTCACTGCAGGCAGGGCCTGGTCACCGACCAAGTCTCACTGCACGTGCTAGTGGAGCAGTACCTGCCCCTGGAGTACCGGCAGCTCCTCATTCCCTGTGCGTCCAGTGGCAACTCTGTCTTCCCTGCGCAGTAGTGGCCGGGCCTCTCCACTTTCCCTGTCCCCACCTGGGGCCCCTTGGCCCCACATATTTATCCAGGTCTCCTCCCCCCCACTAGCATCAATAAAGTGTCATACACAGAATATTCTGCATTTCGGTGCATGTCTGGGGGCCAGCGAGGCAGGGACTGATCCTCCTTCCCACAACTCCCCAGCACAGCCTGGAGAATGCAATGGGTTCAGACAAACACTTTTATACTAAAAGCCCGGGCTTAGCAGGACTGGAGTACAAAGGCTGCCTGCAGGGTCCTAGCTTGCAGGGCTCTGGCTCTCGAGGCCCCACACGCCTGATGTCAATCACCTGAAGCCGCTCCAGGGCAGTCTGGAGGATTTCCACAATGCCCTCTTCCTTCTCGTCACCCTCCTCTGGCAGTTGTGACTCAGGGAGCTGGAAGGCCTGGCTTATGTAAGTGTTCACAGTCTGCTTGTCCAGGCTGGGGTCAATGCTCATCAGGGCCCCTCGCAGCTTGGGCAGAGTCACCTCCTCATGGCTGCCCCACAGGAAAAGAAAGTGAGAGGTTCTGACCCTTTCTGTGCCCCAGACTCCCAGGTGCCCTCCTCTCTCTCTTTTTTTTTTTTTTTTTAAGACGTAGTCTTACTCTGTCGCCCAGGATGGGATGCAATGGCTGTCTTGGCTCACTGCAACCTCTACCTCCTGGGTTGGAGCAGTTCTCTTTGCCTCAGCCTCCCGAGTACCTGGGATTATAGGTGTGTGCCACCACACCCAGATAATTTTTGTATTTTTAGTAGAGAGGGGGTTTTGCCATGTTGGCCAGGGTGGTCTTGAACTCCTGACCTCAGGTGATCCACCCACCTTGGCCTCCCAGAGTTGGCATTACAGGCGTGAGCCACCACACCTGGCCAGGTGCCCTCCTCTCTGCTGGGCTTGAGCAGTGGATGGTGCGCAGTGCACAGGGAGACCCAGGGGCTTGAGGTGCCTAGCCTGTGGGACTCATCTATGGATGAGGGTCACTCACAGTTCTATGTACAGCTCCTGCTTTAGCTGCTGTAAATACTCGTCCTTCTCATTCATGTATTGTTCCCAGAGCTTTTGCACAAAGGGCTCACTCTGGCCCTCCTCGTCCTGGGAGGGGCCACAAGTCAGGAGGAGGGCACAGTGGCTTGCGTCCAGCCAAGGCTAGGGCAAGGGCCAGACCAGTCCCATGGACCCACACACCCACCTCCATAAACAGTGAGCGGTAGTTGAGCAAGTCTGCATTGCTGCTGCTGGGATGCCAGCCCCCTGCCTCCATCAGCTCCTGGATTTGCTCTTCTGTCTTGAGAGGGAAGGTACTCTTGAGGATAGTGCTATGGGGGAGACATGACGGCCAACAGGGACCTGCTGAGGCCTGCCCATGCCTCTCCCTGTGCTCAAAAGAGAGTGAGTTCCAAGGATGTAGCCCTTCCCACCAGGTGCCCCTTTTCCCTGCAGATGCAGGAATAGTTGGGTAGGAGTTGGGGGTGGCCTGGACCAGCCTCTCACCTGAACTGCTCCATGGTTAGTAGCCCCTCATTCTGACTGTCAGCATTTGTCATCTCCTTCAGCAGCTGGGCTACTGTCTCCTTCTGGGTGATATATACATTCTCACTCCACTGTAAGGAGAGAAGCATTACTCACTTGAAGTTCCCTGGAGTGGTGAGGGCAGAGAAAGACCCCTCTCAATCTCCCCAAGGGGAATAGGCCCCGGCTCACCTTTCCCATCAAGACTGCATAGAACTGACTCATAACCTCGTTGGAATGAAAGAGCTTGATATTTTCAAAAACAGTGTAAGCCCAGGCTATGGCGTCCCTTGGCCCAAAGCGATGCTCCAGGAAATTGAAGAAGAAATCTGGGAATGTCTCCTTCTGCGGGATCAGGGAAATACTCGGTCAGCCTGCCTTAGGGTTGGTTGACCCTCCTCCCTGGCACCTCTGGACCTGCAGAGGCCTCTGGATCTGAAGACCATGCTGGGCCAGAATGGCTAGTGAGATCTGACCTGCTCCTCTGCAAGACGTTCCTTCCAGGCATCCTTGAGGAGATTGATCACATCCTTTTTGCTTGGCTTCTTGTTCTCCACAAGGCCATCAAACCGAAGAAAAGCAGGGATGGCTTCCCTGTAGCCCTAGGAGGGAAGGTGTCAGCTCATCTCTGTACCCATCTGTGGCCCCACCCCAAAACAGGGAAGAGTCCAAGATGGTTCCCCAAAAGCTCATCTTAGCAGCAAGGCACGGCTGTTCTGACTGGCCCAAGCCCTGTTCCTGGGGCCTCCCCTACCAGACCAGGGAAGAAGTCTTTCTCCCTTAGCAGCCCTGAGCCAATCTCTTCCAGGAGCACATCCACCAGCTGGTCGCTGTTCTTGCCCTCGGCCAGCATCTTCCAGCGCTCTGGGCCCCCGGCCACCACATCTGCAGGTGGGAAGAGGGAGCTAGAGTCCCGGCCCGCACGTGAGCAGGACCCGGGACCCTGCTGGCCACCCTCACCTTCGCACTTGCTCCAGTCAGGCCGCGGTGTGGAAGTGCGCTGGATCTCCTGCAGCTTGGAGAAGAACTGGTCCCGCTCCTTCAGCGTGCTCAGGTGCAGCTGCATCAGGATCTCATGCTCCTTGTGGACCTCCTCGTAGCTGGCTCTCAGGCTGTCCAGCTGTGGGCAAGGACATTGGCCTTGGCCTCCCACCTGCGAGCCCCTGTGCTACCCTCCTGGCCCCCATGTGCCTGCCAGCACCTGCTCCTGAAGATCCTTATTGGTCTTCTCCTGCATTTCAAAGTCCCTCCTGGGGACCATGTCTCCAAAGTTGGCCTTCATGGTGTTGAGTTCCATCTGTGTGCGGGTCAGGTCTTGCCGAGTCATCTTCAGAGCCAGGGTTAACTTCACTGGATCCTCCCCCCAGATGCCTGCCAGGGGAGGAGGTCCAACAGCCCATGTCACCCTAGCTCTAGGGCTGGGTAGCCCCGGGGCTGGGTTATAGTATCTCTAAGGGGTTGCCTGAAGCCCTCTGCCCTCCCTGCTTGGGGTTCCCTGGGTCTTGCCTACAGCCCTACCAGTCTAGGGTTTCAGGCTAAAGTCTAGAAACACAGGAAATGGAGTACCAGGCCTGTCCAGCCCAGCAGAAGACTAGGCTGTCTCAGCTACCAACTGTGTTCCTGTAATTTTCAGTTTAGCTGGCAAGATCCACAGCCCGAGGGAGGCAGGGACATCTCCCCCTGAATGGTTATGGAATGAACAGGTCTTAGGAATGTTGAATGAATGGGGCTTAGGGGTGAGACCAGACTCCTCCAGCATCTCAGGGAAGAGAGAAACCTGACTCATGCTTACTTGGGGATTGGGCTAATGACACGTCCTCCCGCTGGTACCGCAGCTCATTCAGGTCTGCGATGAGGATCTTGCGGGCATCTCGCTCACTGAGGTAGTGCAGGTACTCCTCAGCCAAGTTCTTCCTCAGTTTGGTCACCTGTGGAGAAGGTAGCTAATATGGCCAGGGGCTGCCCCTGGACCCCTGTATGCAGCTGGCCACCCCAGGGAGTAGGCTGGGTGCTGGGTGGCCCCATCAGGGCCTTCGAACAGGAAAGGTGAAGGAAGAAGGAGATTGGCCATTTCTGAGAATTCTGCAAGGTGCCAATGCTTCCCCCTACGAGGAAAGTTCTGAGCCAAGCAGCAGGGCAGAGGGTGGAGTTAGCAAGGCTCTGGGGGAAGGTAGTGGCTCAGTGTGTCATTCCCTGTAGAAAGGCAGAGCAGGGTAGGGGGTCACCCTCATGGTGGGGTTGGCAGGAATTCAGGGACTTGGTCATCATACCACTTCTATTCACCTGACTCTGCAATGAGATCTTCTCCTCATTCTTTCTGTCGATGAGTTTTAGCAAATTCATCTTCTCTTTCTTGAGCAGGGAGATTTCCTGTCTCTCCTCAGCCCTCATGGCCAGGATCTTCTTGTTGCATTCCTCATTCACAGTGACAAGCTTGGCCTTCAGGGGCTCCAGAGCCCGAATCTTCTCCCTTTGGTGGGCTAAGCAGAGGTAGAAGGGAGAGCTGCTTTGGGGCCATGGAGAATAAACAGCCAGAAGACACAGACCGTAAGGTCATGGGTGAGTGGCTATGTCACTTGCAAACTCCAGGAATCTTTGCATGCCTTGTTCAAAGCATGGTCCTTGCTTCAGGCCTTCCTGCACTTCATTTTATTTATTTTCCTCTTTTTTTTTTTTTTTTTTTTTTTGAGTCTCATTCTATCACCAAGCTGGAGTGCACTGGCGTGATCTTGGCTCACTGCAGCCTCTGGCTACTGGGTTCAAGCAATTCTTTTGCCTCAGCCTCTTAAGTAGCTGGGACTACAGGTGCACACCACCACACCCAGCTAATTTTTGTATTTTTTGTAGAGACGGGGTTTTACCATGTTGCCCAAGATGGTCTCAATCTCTTGACCTCGTGATCCGCTCACCTCTGCCTCACAAATTGCTAGGATTACAGGCATGAGCCACCATGCCTGGCCTGCACTTGATTTTAAACCAAGGGAAAAGTTCAGATAAGGACCGGGGTCTCTCCTATGTCCTTTCCCCTACAGCCTTAAGTCCTGCAGTTGTACCATGCCCTGCACCTCCTGAGCCTGGCAGAGGAGCCTGCTGACTCCTAGGGGTGCTCACTCTCTCCTGGGTTTCACTCCATTTTCAACAGGGACTGCCCCACTGTGTTTTTCAAGGACAGGGGTGGTCAGGTACCTGGGCCACCCTATCACAGAACAGTGTGCAGAATGGCTGAGGGGGCTTGGTGACCTCAATGCCCAGTTGGTAGCTGCCCCAGCCCTGCTGTGGAGCCCCAGAAGGTCAAATAGGATCTTCTCTACCTTTTCCAGCTGGGCCCAGGAGGGGAGCTTCATTCTTTTTTTTTTATTTTTGAGATGGAGTCTTGCTCTTTCGCCCAGGCTGGAGTGCAGTGGCATGATCTCCACTCACTGCAACTTCCACCTCCCATTTCAAGCAATTCTCCTGCCTTACCTTTCCAAGTAGCTGGGATTACAGGTGTGTGGCACCACTCGTGGCTAATTTTTGTGTGTGTTTTTAGTAGAGAGACGGGATTTCACCATGTTGGCCAGGCTGGTCTCAAACTCCTGACCTCAAGTGATCCATCTGCTTGGCCTCCCAAAGTGCTAGGATTACAGGCGTGATCCACTGGGCCTGGCGGGAGGTGCATTCTTACCCAGCATCCTCTCATAGGCATTCTTGATGGAGGATAGCAATGGCTTGTATGTTTTGAAGTCCTCTATGAAGAACTCAAAGATCTCTCTGTAAGGCTGGCGAGAAAAGGGAACCCATCATCTCCTGGCCCATAGCTGTCACCCTTAGTAGGGACCTGTGTTTTTCTTAACTGGGCTTAGAAGTGTTCTGGCATGAGGCTGCCAGGTCACTTATATTCAAGTAAATGTCCTAGATACCACCTGAGCACCTGCATACCTCACAGTGCCACGGAGCCTGGGGGACAGCTCTCTGGAGGCCTGTCCTGATGCTGTCTCTGAGGCCTAGTGGACTGCCATGACCATGGACAGACCTCCACTCTGTGTCTGAGCCCCTCTCTGGCTCTCCAGGCAGTCAGCCTCTTGCCTTCTAGACACTGCATCATTGGCCTCTCACTTGTAACTGCTCCCCATCTTAGAGCCTGGTAGATGCAGGAGATTTGTAGAGGCAGGAGATTGAAGGTTGTACCCTTGCATACTGACATCCAAGTAGGGGTGTGGTCCTATCTCATTTGGATGCATGGGAGGTTTCTGGAGGCAGCATTGCTCACCGGAATGAACACAGTCTCCAGAGTCAGCCTTGAGTTTGAAGCCCACCCCCACCACACCATAGTGGTATGCCTTCTCTTATCTGCTTGGAAGATTGATGTAAGGCTTCAGCCCAGGGCCTTGCACTTGGACACAGCCAGTTCTCAGTAAATGTTTTAGTCAATGACGAAGTCAAAAGTTAGGGATTCTGTGTCATCATCCTTGTTTGAGCAGATTTGGTGATTCCCTCCCTAATATACACTGAAATCTGGGTTGGATCTGATCTCTCTCTTTCTCTCTCTCTGTCTGTCTCTCTCTCCTTATGCATCTGAGCTGCTTCCTTAAGCTTGGGGTTGTTCCTTAAGCTTGGGCTGGTGAACATGGTGTGACCCGTGCTTGCCCAACTCCCGGCATTCAGGCTCCGTTCACTGACGTCCAGTGACCTAACCTGGGCACTGGGGCTCACACAGCTGTAAGGACTGGGCAC
The DNA here is from genome assembly GCA_004027715.1 of Plecturocebus donacophilus. Lineage (NCBI taxonomy): Eukaryota > Metazoa > Chordata > Mammalia > Primates > Pitheciidae > Plecturocebus > Plecturocebus donacophilus. The sequence goes on from PVKP010010043.1 coordinate 48,905, forward strand.
AGCATCCAGGCCACCTGACTCAGTGAGGAAACTCCAGCCTCAGGAGATTTCTGGATCTTCATTGTAGCCTTACCTGCTCACTGGTGTTTTCTTTTATTTTTTTGACAGAGTCTCGCTGTGTTGCCAGGCTGGAGTGCAGTGGCATGATCTTGCATCACTGCCACTTCTGCCTCCTGGGTTCAAGTTATCTTCTGCCTCAGCCTCCTGAGTAGCTGGGATTACAGGTGTGCACCACCACTCCAGGGGTTTGGTTTTTTTTTTTTTTTTTTTTTTTGTGAGGGAGTTTCGCTCTTGTTGCCCATGCTGGAGTGCAGTGGTGCAATCTTGGCTCACTGCAACCTTTGCCTCCCAGGTTCAAGCAGTTCTCCTGCCTCAGCCTCCTGAGTAGCTGGGATTACAGGCATGTGCTACCATGCCTGGCTAATTTTTTACATTTTTAGTAGAGATGGGTTTTCTCCATTGTTGGTCAGGCTGGTCTTGAACTCCCAACCTCAGGTGATCTGCCCGCCTCAGCCTCCCAAAGTGCTGGGATTACAGGTGTGAGCCACCGCCCTTGGCCAGTTTTATATTTTTAGTAGAGATGGGGTTTTACCATGTTGGCCAGGCTGGTCTTGAACTCCTGACCTCAAGCGATCCTCCTACCTTGGCCTCCCAAACTGGTGGGATTACAGGTGTAAGACACTGTACCTGGCCTCATTGGCATTTTCATAGGATGTTTCCTGCTTCTCTTCAGGGAAGGAGACCCAGGAACTGGGAGAAGCGAGTTTCCCCTGAAGATCTGAGGTACTCAGTCCTGGTAGTTGAGGCTTCTTTTTTTGTTTTTGTTTTTGAGACGAAGTCTTGCTCTTGTCGCCCAGGTTGGAGTGCAGTGGCTCAATGTCGGCTCACTGCAACTCCTGCCTCCCGGGTTCAAGCAATTCTCCTGCTTCAGCCTCCTGAGTCGCTGGGATTACAGGTGCCTGCCACCATGCCCAGCTAATTTTTGTACTTTTAGTAGAGACGGGGGTTTCACCATATTGGCCAGGCTGGTCTCGAACTCCTGAACCTCAGGTGATCCACCCACCTCAGTCTCCCAAAATGCTGAGATTACAGGCATGATCTGCATGATCCCAGCTGGTAGGTGAGGCTTCTTTTCACCCTTCCCCTGACCTCCCCACATTCCTCTGTGGCTCTGACCTGCAGCCTCAGTTCCTCTGTGGAATCCGTGCCCATGTCCAGCAGGAGGAGCTCCTTGCGTAGGTAGTTTTGCAGCTCCTGCAGAAACTGGGGCTTGGCGGTGCGAAAGGGGTGTTGCTGGCAGCTCCTGCAGGGGACAATGGCTGATATGTGGTCAGCACCCCCATGGGGGCCGTTGCACCCTTGCTCTGGGGCAACACACGCCCCTGCCCTGTCTCCTGGCCCAAATGCCTGGCCCTTGCCAACCCACCCACCATGGGACTGACCTTGGCTTACCCTGCTTGCATCCGGCAGTCATCTGAACAGGGTTTTCGATTTTGCAAAATGGTCTGGCCACTGGTGAATGTGGGCCATGGGGACAGGTGCCCACCCATGGAGAACTGACCAGTCTGCAGGGAGGGACAGGTGAGGTTACCATGGCAAAATTGCTCTCCTTCCTAATTCCTCTCCATCTCTTCTCCCCCAGTCCTGACGTTTTCTACAAACATCTCTCAGCATAGATCATAATTAGGACTGTGGGTTCTTGAGTTAGAGTGGGGCTTGGGGTCTCAAATGTCCCTCATTAGCTATGTTACAACTTCTCTGAGCCTTAGTCTTCATATCTGTAAAATAGGGATGATGGTAGTTTCCATCATAGTGTATTGATGTGAGGATGAAATGAGAAAGCATAATGTGTGCTTTACATGGACCCTGGCACCTGCTAGGAATTCAGTAAAAATCAGCCATTCTGGTCAGGCGTGGTGGCTCACACCTGTAATCCCAGCACTTTGGGAGGTCAAGGCGGGCAGATCACCTGAGTTCAGGAGTTCGATACCAGCCTGGCCAACGTGGCGAAGTCCCGTCTCTAATAAAAATACAAAAACTAGCCAGGCATGGTTGCACATGTCTGTAATCCCAGTTACTTGGGAGGCTGAGGCAGGAGAATCACTTGAACCCAGGAGGCAGAGGTTACAGTGAGCCGAGATCCTGCCACTGCATTCCAGCCTGGATGATGAGCAAAACTCTGTCTCAAAAAAAAAAAAAAAAAAAAAACAGATCAGCTATTCTCTTCTGCAGGTATGCAGGTATGTTGGGGTATTGAGTACCTGTACTACCAAGACCAATGTAAGTACCGGTGGGGAAGTAGCCCTATGGAATATTCAGAAGGGGAGCAATATTGCCATGGTAACCCCACCTGTCCTACCCTGGAAACTGATCAGTTGTCCATGGGTGGGCACCTGTCCCCAAGGCCCACATACACCAGCTCCCATAGCATAGTCCAGCTAATGAGACAGAGATAGAGGAGTGTAGGCCCAGCCTCCAGGCCGAACTGACAAACAGAACTACAGATAGAGCAGGGCAGGCCACGGGTGTGGTGGCTCACGCCTGTAATCTCAGCACTTTGGGAGGTGGAGGTGGGAAGATCTCTTGAGACCAGCCCTGGCAACAGAGTGAGACCCCCTGTCTCTTAAAAAAAGGAAGAAAGAAAAAGAGAGATAGCAGGGTAAGCTATGGACCCTGGGAAGAGACTGGGCTGTACTCCCTGGGGAGGGGGAAGTAGGTGAGGGTTCCCTAGGAATGAGCTCTTATTTTGAACCTTGAGCACTGGTTTGTGTAGAAAACAGTAGTATCTATGGGCTGTTTTTTAATCTTTTCAGGAAATACTCATAGCATGGAGAAAAATTGTGATCCTCTAATCCAGTCAAGCTTACTGCTAGAGTTTCATCCATTCAGTCATTTGTTTGCTTACCAAACATTTCTGTCCCATAGTACACCCTAGGTCCTACTGAGTTCTAGGAACATGAGGGAAGTTGAGAATATGATGGAGAGGGGGCAGGTGGTAACAAGTGAACTGATGATCACAAGAGAGCAGGTAGTGACTGAAATCAGTGCAGGTTGTAGGAGGGTGGGTGCCCTCATGGTGGGGGCCAGCTGGTCATCTCAGAGGAGGAAGTGATAATGTCAGTGATGTTCAATAAAGCTCAAATGAGTGCATGGGAGGAGGTGAGATCACTCTGGGAGTGTGTGTGTGTGTGTGTGTGTGTGTATGCACGCATGTGTGTGGCAGGGGTACAAAGACTGCCTAGGTGGAACCAACACTGTAGGAACACAGCTGTTGATTGCGTGTTGTTTTTTAAGAGATGGGGTTTTGCTACATTGCCCAGCCTGGAGTGCAGCAGCTTTACACAAGCAAGATCATAGCTGACTACAGCCTCAAACTCATAGGCATAAGCATCCTTCAGCCTCAGTCTCCCAAGTAATTGGGACTACAGGTGGGCATCACTGCACCCACCTGAGGGATTTAATTTTATTTATTTATTTATTTTTGAGCTGGAGTTTTGCTCTCGTTGACCAAGCTGGAATGCAATGACATGATCTCAGCTCACTGCAATCTGTACCTTCTGGGTTCAAGCAGTTCTGCCTCCTGCCTCCTGAGTGGCTGGGATTACAGGTGTATGCCACCATGCCTGGCTAACTTTTTGTATTTTTAGTAGAAATGAGGTTTCTTTGTTTCTTTTTTTTTTTGAGATGGATTCTTGCTTTGTCACCCAGGCTGTAGTGCAGTGGTGCGATCTCAGCTCACTGCAACCTTCACCTCTCGGGTTCAAGCGATTCTCCTGTCTCAGCCTCCCAAGTAGCTGGGACTACAGGCATGCACCACCATGCCCAGCTAATTTTTGTATTTTCATAGAGGGGGTTTCACCATGTTGGCCAGGATGGTCTCGATCTCTTGACCTTGTGATCTGCCCACCTCGGCCTCCCAAAGTGCTGGGATTACAGGCATGAGCTACCACTTCTGGCCAAGGGACTTATTTTAATTGCTTTTTTGTGCTTCATGATCTTAAAATACTTTTGTTATTAGGAAAGAAAGCCTTAAGGAACGGCACCTCTGGTGGCTTGAAAAGCAAGAGAACTGGCCCAGGCACAGTGGTTCACACCTATAATCCCAGATTTTGGGAGGCCGAGGTAGGTGGATCACCTGAAGTGAGGAGTTCGAGACCAGCTTGACCAATACGGTGAAACTTCATCTCTACTTTAAAAAATTACAAAAATTAGCTGGGCATGGTGGTGTGCCTGTAGTCCCAGATACTCAGCTGAGGCAGGAGAATCGCTTGAACCCGGGAGGTGGAGGTTGCAGCAAGCCGAGATGGCACCACTACACTCCAGCCTGGGCGACAGACTCCATCTCAAAAAAAAAAAAAAAAGCAAGACAACTATCAACAAAATAATAATAATAATAACAACCAGGAAATCAAATAGGCAAACAGGAAAAATGAGAGGAGTCAAACTGATAAAAATCAAACCAGGGGAGGAAAAAAATTTTATTGAAAGACTATCAAGGGCTGAGTGCGGTGTTTTACGCCTGTAATCCCAGCACTTTGGGAGGCCAAGGTGGGTGGCCACCTTGAGGTCAGGAGTTTGAGACCTGCCTGGTCAACATGGTGAAAGCCTGTCTCTACTAAAAATACAAAAATTACCAGCCTGGCCAACATTGTGAAACCCTGTTTCTACTAAAAATACAAAAATTACCGGGCATGGTGGTACATGCCTATAATCCCAGTTACTTGGGAGGCTGAGGCAGGAGAATCCCTTGAACCTGAGAGGCAAAGGTTGCAGTGAACCGAGATCGCACCACTGCACTCCAGCTGGGCGGGGGACAAAAGTGAACTCCATGACAAAAAAAAAAAAAAGAAAAAGACTATCAAAATGGATGTAAATTATGCATGTATGTATGTATGTATTTTTTCAAGATGGAGTCTCGCTGTGTTGCCCAGGCTGGAGTGCAGTGGCATGATCTCTGCTCACTGCAACCCCCTCTTCCCAGGTTCAAGTGATTCTCCTACCTCAGCCTTCTGAGTAGCTGAGATTGCAGATGTCCGCCATCACGCCCAGCTAATGTTTATATTTTTAGTAGAGACAGGATTTCACTATGTTGGTCAGGCTTGTCTCAAACTCCAGACCTCATGATCTGCCCACCTTGGCTTCCCAAAGTGCTGGGATTACAGGCGTGAGCCACCGCGCCCAGCTGTATGTATGTATTTATTTATTTGAGACCCAGTCTCACTCTGTTGCTCCTGCTGGAGTGCAGTGGCATGATCTCTGCTCACTGCAGCCTACTCCTCCCAAGTTCAAACGATTCTCCTGCCTCAGCCTCTCAAGTAGCTGGGATTATCGGTGCCCGCCACCACACCTGGTTCTTTTGTATTTTTAGTAGAGATTACAGGCGTGAGCCATTGTGTCTGGCTTACGCCTGTAATCCTAGCACTTTGGGAGGCCAAGGCAGGCGGATAACCTGAGGCCAGGAATTTGAAACCAGCCTGGCCAACATGTTGAAACCGCATCTCTACTAAAAATACAAAAATTAGCTGGGCCTCATGGCGCATGCCTGTAATCCCAGCTACTTGGGAGGCTGAGGCAGAAGAATTGCTTGAACCCTGGAGGTAGAAGCTGCAGTGAGCAGAGATCATACCACTGTACTCCAGCTGGGGCAACAGAACAACTCTGTATCCAAAAAAAAAAAAAAAGAGAGAGCGAGAGATGGCAGTCTCACTACGTTGCCCAGGCTGGTTTCCAACTCCTGGGATCAAGAGCTCCTCCTGGCTGGGCGCGGTGACTCACACTTGTAATCCAAGCACTTTGGAGGCCAAGGCGGGCGGATCACCTGAGGTCGGGAGTTCAAGACCAGCCTAACCAACATGATGAAACCCCATCTTTAAAAAAAGAAGAAGAAAGAAAAAAAAAAGAGCTCCTCCTTCCTTGTCCTCTCAAAGTGCTGGGATTACAGGCTTGAGTCACAGTATCCAGCTTAATTTTTATAAAAGCACAAAACAACCCTGGAAGACACCTGGTAGTTTTTTATTTTTATTTTTATATTTTTTTTAGAGACAGGGTCTTACTCTGTCACCCAGACTGGAATGCAGTGACCTGATAACAGCTCACAGTAACTTTAAACTCCCAGGTTCAAGAGATCCTCCCACCTCAGTCTCCCAAGTAGCTGGGACTACAGGGACACGCCACCACTCCTGGCTAATTAAAAAAATCTTTTTCGGGGCCAGGAGCAGTGGCTCACTTTGGGAGGCCGAGACGGGTGGATCATGAGGTCAGGAGATCAGGACCATCCTGGCTAACACTGTGAAACCCCGTCTCTACTAAAAATATAATTAGCCGGATGTGGTGGCACGTGCCTGTAGTCCCAGCTGCTTGGGAGGGTGAGGCAAGAGAATAGCTTGACCCTAGGAGGTGGACGTTGCAGTGAGCCCAGATGGTGCCACTGTACTCCAGCCTAGATAACAGAGCGAGACTCTCAAATTAAAAAAAAAAAATCTTTTTCATAGACGAAGTCTCCCTATGTTGCCAGACTGGTCTCAAATTCCTGGTCTCAAGCAATCTTCCCTCTTTAGTCTCCCAAAGTGTTAGGAACAGGCGTGAGCCTGGCCTTGTTTTTCACACTTTTTTACAAAAAGTATTTGTTTGTTTGTTTTGTTTTTTTAGTTGCTGTCCATAAGTTTATTGTCTTTATCTGAAAAGTCCTTATAGAAAATTGTTTGGTTTAGCTCTCAGCAGCCTGCTCCTGAGCTCTGAGGAAGCTTGCTTTCTTTTGAGCTACCTGATCTTTCTTTTGAGCAAGGGACATTTTGGGATAGTTCCACCTCTTCTTTTTAACTTCTTTCTTGGGCTTCTTTTCATAGACTGGATTCTCTCGTATAGCAGCATGAGCATTCTTACACATCTCCATCATGCCTGGAGTTATGCTGTTCTTTATATATTGAGAGAACCATCTCTTCTTTTTTATTTATTTTTTTGAGACAGGAGTCTTGATATGTTGCCCAAGCTATAGTGCAGTGGTGCGATCTTGGCTCACTGCAACCTCCACCTTCTGGGTTCAAGCAATTCCCCTTCTTTAGCCTCCCCAGTAGCTGGGATTACAGGCCCCTGCCACCACACCCAGCTAATTTTTGTATTTTAGTAGAGATGGGGGTTTCACCATGTTGGCCAGGCTGGTCTCGAACTCCTAACCTCAGGTGATCCACCTACCTTAGCCTCCCAAAGTGCTGGATTTTTTTCTTTTTCTTTTTTTTTTTAATTTAAAAAGACAGGGTTTCACCATGTTGGCCAGGCTGGTCTTGAACTCCTGACCTCAGGTGATCCACCCGCCTCAGCTGCCCAAAGTGCTGAGATTACAGGCATGAGCCACCATACCCGGCCCAAAGTGCTGGATTACAGGCATTGCCAGCGTGCCCGGCCCAATTTTTTTTTAAAATTGAGATGGAGTTTTGTTCTGGTTGCCCAAGTTGGAGTGCAATGGTATGATCTCTGCTCACTGCAACCTCCACCTCCCAGGTTCAAGTGATTCTCCTGCCTCAGCCTCCCAAATAGCTGGTACTATAGGCACGCGCCATCATGTTCAGCTAATTTTTAGTAGAGAAAGGGTTTCACCATGTTGCCCAGGCTGGTCTCGAACCCTTAGGTGATCCACCCAATTCGGCCTCCCAAAGTGCTGAGATTACAGGCCTGAGCCACTGCGCCCGGCCGTTTTTTCAGACTTTTAAAAGACCAGTCCTCGTGTTCTGTCTACTGTTTCTACCAGGAGAAAGCATGGCCACCCTCCTTTGCTTGCAGAGGCGAGTGGAAGCTGGGAGAACCAGCTGCCAGGGAGAACAGCTGAGGGATCTCCGCCCCAGAGGCTGGGATGCAGTGCTCCCAGGCGTTCCAAGCTCTCTGCTTCCCCCTGTAGGTGAAAACGGGAAGGCGGCCCCGAGGGATGGCGGGGTGGGTGGAATGCGACAACACTGCCCCCTGGTAGTTGATGTCGCGCAAAATAAAGTGGGAATTAAGCCTGGCTCACAGAGGAGGTGGCAGATGCGGAGGCTGCCAGGGAGTGTCAGAGCTCTCCCCTAGTCATCAGGTCTTTCTGCTGTTGGTCTCAGCGAAGAATTCATACTGCCCCCGCTTTCTCCTCCCTGGAGTCACCCCTGCAGGAGTGTTGGGAGTCCCAGCCCCACAAAGTGTGTGGCCCATATGTTTCCAAATTCCCCAGGAGGGTCATGGTCACACAAGGAAAACCACCATACATACAGCCCAGGCTGTTCCCTGTGAGCCAGAGTTGTAAGTTTACTCAAATGTGTTTTTTCCCTTATGAGATTTGGACAATGGTTATTTGCTGATTAATGATAATCCTATGATTATATCAACAAGAGCCCAAAAGTACTCAATAAGACAGCATTGGGCTGGGTGCAGTGGCTGACACCTGTAATTCCAGTGCTTTGTAATAGAGCAAGGAAGGAGGATAGCTTGAGCCCAGGAGTTCAAGACTAGCCTGGGCAACATAGTTAGCCAGGTGTGGTGGCACACTCCTGTAGTCCCAGCTACTCAGGAGGCTGAGTGGGAGGATTGCTTGAGCATGAGAGGTCGAGTCTGCAGTGAGCTGTGTTTGGGCCATGGAGCGACAAAGCAAAACCCTGTCTCAAAAAAAAAAAAAAAAAAAAAATAGCCAGATATGGTGGCATGTGCCTATAGTCCCAGCTACTTGGGAGGGTGAAGTGGGAGGATCACTTGAGCCCAGGCATTTGAGACTGCAGTGAGCCATGATTGCACCACTACACCCTGACAGGCAAAAGCCTGTCTCAAAAAAAAAAAGATGGCATTCATTTTTTTCCTTTTTTTTTTTTGAGACAGAGTCTTGCTCTGTCGCCAGGCTGGAGTGCAGTGGTGCGACCTTGGCTCACTGCAACCTCCACCTCCCAGGTTCAAGCAATTCTCCTGCCTCAGCCTCCCGAGTAGCTGGGACTACAGGCGTGCACCACCATGCCCAGCCAATTTTTGTATTTTTTAAGTGGAGACGGGGTTTCACCATGTTGGCCAGGATGGTCTTGATCTCTTGACCTCATGATCCGCCCGCCTTGGCCTCCCAAAGTGCTGGGATTACAGGCATAAGCCACTGCGCCTGGCTCCCCCCCGCCTTTTTTTTTTTTTTTTTTTAATGGAGTCTTGCTCTGTCTCCCAGGCTGGAGTGCAGTGGTGTGATCTCGGCTCACTGCAACCTCTGCCTCCCAGGTTAAAGAATTATCGTGCCTCAGCCTCCTGAGTAGCTGGGATACAGATGCATCACCATGCCTGGCTAATTTTTGTATTTTTAGTAGAGATGGGGTTTTGCTATATTGGCCAAGCTGGTCGAACTCCTGACTTCAGGTGATCTGCCTGCCTTGGCCTCCCAAAGTGCTGGGATTACAGGCATAAGTCACTGTGCCTGGCTTTTTCTTTTTTCAATTTAAATTTCATTTATCTTCTGATAGCTTTGGTACAGCATTCATTTTTATATAAAAACTTTAAAAAAGAGGAATGGAGTAGGGATCCTGAGTGAACATGGTAGAGACGCATCTCTTTCCTCCTGCCTTCACACACCTACTCAGCATTTATGGAGCTGTCAACAGTTGACAGCCATTCAGGTACCCTGTTAGATACTAGGGCCATGAAGACAGAAAGATGCAGTCACAGCCTTGAAGGACCTTGGCAGATCTGGTGTGACCGTCCCAGCAGCTAGCACAGTGCCTGGCATGTTGGTGGAAGGGATGAGAGATGAGGTCCACTGCAGAATGCTGAGCTTCAGGGGAGGGATGTCTGTGGGCAGAGGCGAGTCTCTTTCTGCCTGGGGAGGTCTGGGAAGGCTTTTCAGATGAGGAGCAGGCAGCCAGTGTACACCCTCCTCCTCCCCAAAGCCTGCTGGATCTGGCCTCTGTGAGTTACACTCCCTGACTGGGAAGAAGCCACTCTGATAGGAAGGTTTCAGGTGGGTGGTATTCTTGGGTTGTTGGAAGGGAGGCGGATAGGGCCTGGGGACTGATATTTGGGGTTCCAAAACAACACTGTCACTAACCAGTGTCCTTCGTTTCTGAGGAAGCTTGTGTTTCTGGGTGCTTTTGTCTTTTGTCAGAAAGGAGTCATCCATGGTCACTCCTGAAGGCTGTGGCTGTAATCTGCATGGAGAAGGGGAAGCTGGTGATGGGTGACAGAGTCCAGAGTGGGGAGAGAACCCCCATCCTTCCTAGAAACACAAGGCATAGCTGTCTCCCTGAGCCAGGATCTGGGTCTTCCCAGTGTTGCCTCTGGATTCCCAGAGAAACTGCCAAGCAAGTCCCTGGCCTTGGGTCAAACCATTTGCCTACATTCCCAAAAACATTCTTCTCATCACCACAATCTCACCAACTACTGCCGCAGCAGGACATCCTCCCCATGAGCCCAGAGAACGCCATGGGCCTATACTTCCAATCAGTGTTCAGCTGTGGCTGTGATGATGGTTTCATGTACAGAACTCTGGCATACCTTGGGACTGTGATGGAAAGGGCAGGTGCTTTAGGGCAAGAAGCACAAGGTCTGGGGTCCTGGATCTGGGGTGTGAGTTCAGATCCTGCACTTACTGGCTGATAGGGTCTAGGGGCTGACATCTGGGGTTCCAATAAGACTACCCTTGAGCAACCTCTCAGCCTGATTTTGTCACAAAGAAGTGGAGACAACTCTTGCTTTGCCTATCTTACAGAGTTGTGAAGTTTTATTTATTTATTTATTTATTTATTTAGAGATGGAGTCTTACTTTATCGCCCAGGATGGAGTACAGTGGCATGATCTCAGCTCACTGCAACCACCGCCTCCCAGGTTCAAGTGATTCTTCTGCCTCAGCCTCCCAAGTAGCTGGGACTACAGGCGCCCACCACCACGCCCAGCTAATTTTTGTATTTGTAGTAGAGACAGGGTTTCACCATATTGGCCAGGCTGGACTTGAACTCCTGATCAAGATCAGGAGTTGATCTGCCCACCTTGGCCTCCCAAAGTGCTGAGATTACAGGCATGAGCCACCATGTCTGGCTTAACTTTTTTATTTTTAGTAGAGATAAGGTTTCACTATGTTGGCCAGGCTAGTCTTGAACTCCTGACCTCAAATGATCCTCCAGCTCCGTCCCCCAAAGTGCTGGGATTACAGGCATGAGCCACTGCGCCTGACCTGAAGTTTAAATAAGAATTAGCTGGGTGTGGTGATGAGTGCCTGTAATTCCAGCTACTCAGGAGGCTGAAGCATGAGAATACTTGAATCTGGGAGGTGGAGGTTGTAGTGAGTTGAGATCACACCACTGCACTCCAGCCTGGGTGACAGAGTGAAACTCTGTCTGAAAAAAAAAAATTAGATTTGCAGCTGGGCGAGGTAGCTCATGGCTGTAATCCTAGCACTTTGGGAAGCCAAGGCAGGCAGATCACTTGAGCCCAGGAGTTTGAGATGAGCCTGAGCAACATAATGAGACTTTGCCTCATTCATTCATTCATTCATTGTTTCAAACTCCTTACCTCAGGTGATCTGCCTGCCTTGGCCTCCCAAAGTGCTGGGATTACAGGCATGAGCCACTGCACCCAGCCTATTTATTATTATTATTTATTTTATTTTTTGAGATGGAGTCTTGCTCTGTTGCTGGGCTGGAGTGCAGTGGTGCAATCTTGGCTCACTGCAATCTCCGCCTCCTGGGTTCAAGTGATTCTTCCGCCTCAGCCTCCCGAGTAGCTGGGACCATAGGCGCGTGCCACCACGCCCGGCTAATTTTTGTATTTTTTTTTTAGTAGAGATGAGGTTTCACCATGTTGGCCAGGATGGTCTCGATCTCTTGACCTCGTGATCCGCCCACCTCGGTCTCCCAAAGTGCTGGGATTACAGGCGTGAGCCACCGCGCCCGGCCCTATTTATTATTTTTTTTTGAGACTGAGTCTTGATCTGTTGCCCAGGCTGGAGTACAGTGGTGCAATGTCAGCTAACTGCAGCCTCTGCCTCCTGGGTTCAGACAATTCTCATGCCTCAGCCTCCTGAGTAGCTGAGACTATAAGCACACGCCACCACACCGGGCTACTTTTTGTCGTCTTAGTAGAGATGGGGTTTCACCATGTTGGCCAGGATGGTCTTAATCTCCTGACCTCGTGATCCACCTGCCTCCTATTACAGGTGTGAGCCACTGTGCCCAGCCTATTTTTAAAAATAAATTATAAATAAATAAAATTTTAATAAATAAAGAAATGAGGTATGCAAAATACCATGTAAACTGCAATGAGCTGCATAGATATTCATTATGACAGTAGAATGGGAAAAGTGTCTTGGGACAGTCATCCTTCTTGCTCAAGCCAGGAAGGCATCTGGGGACCAAGAGGGAGGGCTACTGTGGGCAGGTGGGCTCAGGTGGAATAAAAGGAAGAAGTAATTCCAACAATCTGCGGGGTAGGGTTGTGTGATTTATGTTGCCAGATAGATCTTGTGTTCACTCCTCTTGCTTGCTGGTGACTTTGGGCATGCCACTTTACATCTCTGAATCTCAGTGTCTTTGCCCATAAAAGTAGGATTAGGACTACCCAAACTCCAGGGAAGCTGAGAGCCCTAATGTGAACCCAATTGGGAAACCCTGCCCTGTAGTGCTCCTCAGCTGGAGTCCATGGAGCGGTAATATTCCAAACCCTAGTCCTCTGTTGCCTCTCAACATTTGACAAGTATGAGCAAAAGATATGGAGGAAGCAGTCGGTGTGGAGAAGGAAGAGCATCTGCCCAGATGAGTGTGGGTGTGAGACAGTCTTGGAGACAAACGAGATACAACAGATCAACCCCATGTGCTCACTGGGTTAAATCAGTATCTTCCTATCAAGAGTAATCAATGCTCGGCCAGGTGCAGTCGCTCAAGTCTGTAATCTCAGCACTTTGGGAGGCTGAAGTGGGTGGATCACAAGGTCAGGAGTTCAAGACCAGCCTGGCCAACATAGTGAAACCCTGTCTCTACTAAAAAAATACAAAAATTAGCTGGGTGTGGTGGTAGGTACCTGTAATCCCAGCTACTTGGGAGGCTGAGGCAGGAGAATCGCTTGAATTCAGGAGTCGGAGATTGCAGTGAGCTGAGATCATACCATTGCACTCCAGCCGGGGTGACGCAGCAAGACTGTCTCAGGAAAAAAAAAAATACTAATCAATTCATTAAACTCTGTTCTTGCTCATGCTGAAACCACTAGGAAAAGAAAGGTAAGCAAATAAATTGGGGAATTCTACAAATTCTGAGAAGCTGTTGAATGGAAAAGTTCAGTAGGTAATATGTTGTTAGTTTTGAATATCAAAGGAGATAACAGTATAAAACAGACTTAAAGCAAACCAAACACCTGGCAGGGCCTGTACACTTATCCAAAAAGATTAAGATGCTTCTTTAATATTATGTTAAATATTTTACAGTAACCCTCAGAGAGGAATGGGAAACATTTATATTTCTACCTCAAAGATAGACCAAACTCAGTTATTTAAGTGATGGTAGGCAGTGGGTTTGTCAGGGGTGTATCTTGGTATTCAGTAAACCCAAGCTGCTGAGTTCCATCCACCAAGTACTAGGGGTATGAGGGTCTGAGGGTGAAAGGAGAAAAGCCAATAGGGAGGAGAAACCTGCCCCAGGAAAATGCACTATTCGAAGGTCCCTTGCAGAGGGCCTTGATGACATGTTCTACCTAAGGTCTAGCCTATCCATCATCCAGCCCCTCTTTAAGGGGAAAGGAGGACACCCAGAGTGTCTCTAAGAGAAACAGTGAGTCTGGCCCAATATATATCACTAAATACTGGTGAATTAAGGTATATGGTATATTAATGATGTTTTGTATTTTATTTTATTTATTTTTTTGAGACAGGGTCTCATTCTCTTGCCCAGACTGGAGTACAGTGGCCCAATCTTGGCTCACTGTAACCTCCGCCTCCCAGGTTCATGCAATTCACCTGCCTCAGCCTCCTCAGTAGCTGGGATTAGAGGCATATGCCACTACCACCTGACTAGTTTTTGTATTTTTAGTAGAGACAGGGTTTCACCATGTTGGTCAGGCCGGTCTCGAACTCCTGATCTCAAATGATTCACCCACCTCAGCCTCCCAAAGTGCTGGGATTAAAGGCATGAGCCACTGCGCCCAGCCTTTTTTTTCTTTTTCTTTTTTATTTTTTTGAGACAGAGTCTCCCTCTGTCTCCCGGGCAGCTGGAAAGCAATGGCAAGATCTTGGCTCACTGCAACCTCCACCTTCTGGGTTCAAGCGATTCTCATGCCTCAGCTTCCTGAATAGCTGGGACTACAGGCAAACATCACCATGTCTGGTTGATTTTTTGTATTTTTTTAAATATAATTTTTTTTTCTTTTTAAAGATGGGGTTTCACCATGATGGCCAGGCTGGTTTTGAACTCCTGACCTCAGGTGATCCACCCACCTCGGCCTCCCAAAGTGCTAGGATTACAGGCATGAGCCACCACACCCGGCTGATTTTTTGTATTTTTATTAGAGATGGGGTTTTTGCCATATTGCCCAGGCTGGTCTCGGAAATCCTGAGCTCAGGCAATCCATCTAAAGTGCTAGGATTATAGACATGAGCCACCATGCCTGGCCATTTTTCTTTTTTTAATAGACAGAGTCTTGCTTTGTGCCCAGGGTGCAGGGCAGTGTGTGATCACAGCTCATTGCACCCTCTCAAACTCCTGGGTTCAAGCAATCCTCCTGTCTCAGCCTCCTGAGTAGGTGGAACTACAGGCATATACCACCACACCCGGCTAATTACAAACTTCTTTTTTTTTTTTTCGTAAGGACAGGGTCTTACTATATTTCCTAGACCAGTCTTGAACTCCATAACTCAAGTGATCCTCCCACCTTGGCCTCCCAAAGTGTTGGGATTACAGGCATGAGCCACCATGACCAGCCCTGTGCTTCTGTCTTAAAATGGATGGGGATTCTTTTTCATATCCCTTTCATAGAGAATGGCAGTTTCCTAAATTATTTCTGGGCTGGCTAACAATTCTCTTTCTCAAGCCTGGTGCTTGGTTCTCATAGACTCATTTTAACTCTGGAAAAAATAATCAAATTGGCATTTCCTGTTCTTAGGGACGTTTGTAGGCTTTTCCTCGTCAAGGCAGCAGACCCTGAAGGATGAGAGTTTAGGTGGGATTAGGTGTTTGTTTTTTTTTTTGCACTGGGTAGAAGGGGGCACACCACATTCATTCAACAGTTACTGGGTGCCTATTATATACAAGAGCTGTGGTAAGAGCTTCACATGTTCTGCCTAAATAATCCCAACAATGTTTGTGGGGTGGGCTGTATCATTCCCATGTTTGAGATATATAAGCTGAGGTCTGGAACTTCAAGGGCCTTCTCTGAGGTCCCAAAACTAGAAAAGTATTTAGTCAAATTTTTTTTTGAGACAGAGTTTCAGCTTTGCGCAGCGGCAGTATCGTAGCAAATGAGATTTATTCAAGGCGCGATTATTGCTAATTGAAAACTTTTCCCAATACCCCGCCATGACAACTTGAAATACAGTCGGCATTGGCAATTTTTGGCAATCTCTACGGGGACTGAATTACAAAAAAAAAAAAAAAAAAAAAGAAAAATAGAGAGAGAGATGAAGTCTCACTCTGTCACCCAGGCTGGAGTGCAATGGCGGGGTCTCAGCTCAGTGTAACTTCTGCCTCCCAGGTTCAAGCAATTCTCCTGCCCCAGCATCCCTAGTAGCTGGAACCACAGGCGCCTGCCACGACACCTGACTTTTTTTTTTTTTTTTTTTGTATTTTTAGTAGGGACGGGGTTTCACTATGTTGGCCAGGCTTGTCTCAAACTGCTGACCTCATGATCTGCCCACCTGGGCCTCTCAAAGTGCTGGGATTATAGGCGTGACCACCATGCCCAGCCGAAAAGTATTTAGCCAAAATTTTTGTGTTAATGCATATATATGGCTTTCCAGGCTGATGGAGCTGGTCATATTTTGCAGTACCCAGAGGCTATACACCTGAGTACAGGCAGGAGCTACCCAGAGGAAGATCTCTCTGGGCTTCTGAACTATTTCTTCACTTTTACAATGGTAATACTACTACTTTATATAGTTATCGTGAGGTTTAAATATGGTACATAGGCCGGGTGCGGTGGCTCACGCTTGTAATACCAGTTTGAGAGGTCGAAGTTGGAGGGTCTCCTGAGTCTAGGAGTTCGAAACCAGCCTGGGTACCATGGTGAAATCCCATCTCTACAAAAAACAAACAAAGGAACAAAGAAACACCTCAAAATTAGCCAACAAGCGTGGTGGAGTATGCCTGTAGTCCCAGCTACTCGGGAGGCTTAAGTAGGAGGATCGCTTGAACTTGGGAGGTCGAGGCTCCAGTGAGTCGTGACACCGCACTCCAGCCTTGGTGACAGAGCGAGATCTTGTCTCAAAAATAAAATAAAATATTTTAAAATGTGGTATATAAAGCATTTGGCATATAGTACATTCAAAACAAACTGTTTGTTACTAGTAATGATAAAGCGCGCCTGCCCTTTTGCTAGCATGTAACGTCTTCACTGGGCTAAACCAGCCCGGATTCTAACCGTTCCTGCAACCATTGACTCTGTGGGGCTGGAGCCCTAGATCAATGGTCAGAGGCCAGCAGGAGGTGCAGAGGTCCGGATCAAGTGCCATTTCCCTCTCTAGAAGTACTCAAACCCTCCTCTCTGCCCTCATCCCCGCCAGGGCCTACCTCGACGCGGACGAGAAGCTGTGGCACCGCGACTGCTGGGAGGCCATGACCACGCGCAGGCCGGCAACCAGCACCTGCGGCCTGGGAAGCTGTGGTAGTATACAGCCCGTCGCCATGGCGACCAGGCCCCAGCGGCCCCGCAGCGAGGGCGGAGTCAGGGGTGTGCCATGCCCCCAAGCCCAGCGCCCACGGGCTGGGAGGAGAATAAAGCAGTAAAGGTGGACAGGGACCCGGCAGCGGGTGCCCTGAGAGTGAATCACTACAACCGATTTGACCCCAGGTACCAGAATTGAGGCTGGGGGATGAACAGAGTCCATGGGGGAGGGAAGTGTGTCTAGAGGCCGGAGCCGCTTTGCTGGCGGGGATTGTAGTTTTGGGTGTCCCGACGTCTCAATGGGACAGGCGTATGGCTGAGGAGGGTTGTACTACATCTCCTAGAACTCTCTACCAGCCCGAGTTGCTCCGCCT